>VZTZ01034838.1:245201-410859 GCA_013400955.1 Drymodes brunneopygia
GGGGCTGCTGCGGTGCCCCGTGCCCGGGGGATGCTGCGCGGGCGGGGCGGGGGGTCAGTGCCGTGCCCCCCGCGCGGCGGGCCCGGAGCTCGGCTCCGCTCGGCGCTGCGGATCAGGCGGTGGGAGCTCAGCTCCTGCCGGGGCTGCAGCTCCGCCGGGAGCCGGGACACGCGGGCTGTGCACCTGGGCGGAGGTGGGCAGCGCTGCCCGCAGAAGGCCGGCGGGAGCTGTCGCCGTGGCTCCTGCCGAGGGGTGGCTGACACCTGCTAAGTGTGGCAGCTCACAAAGGGTTTTACTGAAGCTAGTAAGGATAGTTCACAGTTTGGGAAATGCGCTTAATTTATTCTCAGCCTTCTCACAGGCAGCTCGTTTCTTGTAATCAGGAGCGTGTCCCTGGAGGGGAGACCTCTCCTGGGCTGAAATATCAAGATGTGTTCTCGGTTCGGCAGGATCCATCTGTAAAGATCTAACACTTGAGAATGTGCACAGCCGTGTGGTTTGTGATTTGAATGGCATGAAAATCCTGGTTTAATTGTAACATGCCGAGTTAGTCCAGATATGCCAGAAGTCGTCTTTAGCTGACCAGCCCCTGTCCTTGATGGGTAAGAATCCTGCACTTCTCGTGATGCACCCAGCATGTGCTGCCTGCTGTTGCTCTGCTTCTCCATCAAGTTATGATGAGCAAGGGTTTGACCTGAACTCAGTGTTTACAAATTTGCTTTGGATAGTTTTCTTTTTTTGGCACCTTACTCAGTATTGCAAGGAGAGAAATAATGATAAAATAAAATGGTCATGCTGGGTTTTTTTATTATTATGGTAATATTCCTTTCATCTTTGCCTAATTAAGTCATGAATATAGTCTAAAGTCAGCAAGGTAAGAAAGAAGAGCTGTTGGGTTGCAGTGTTGCTTGTGTTAGCTGCTCCTGCTTTCCACAGAAAAATTTCAACTGAATGAATGAGATGATGTTTTTGAAGCAGGTGAGTGTAAGTAGCAATATGTTACACAAATGTGATTTTTTTCTTTTCCTTTTGTTTAGTTTTAATATTATGTAGCTTGATGTGTTTAGTACCACACCAGATATAAATTACAACTGACTGTTGGTACCCTTTGTTTCAGTTTCTGCAGCTTCTTTGGTACCATCTTGAAAAATGAGTAGAAATTGGAGTATGACCTGTTGAGTGTATGGTATATTGGTTATTGCACACAGTAATTTCTTGGGAAGCAGTTAGTGGGCTAGAGTCCAGCTTCTATTTCCTGTTTACTAATGTGAGCCAATAAAGTCAGTTAGATTAATTCTGAAATTGCCTTTCAAGCTGAAAGGTACTGGCTAAACCTGGCAGGCTGCATGAGAAGATTTCCTGGAAAGATCAGTACAGGGTATATAAAGCTGGCTTCTGTGCAGGTATTATTTTTGGTTGGCAGTGTATTGATATATCAGTGTTATTTCTGATTTCAGCAAAACAATTTTGTTTATAGAATAATGATAAGTAGTACAGTTGTTATTTTCCTTTGAGATTAAAGATTAGTTAATAAATTCAGGTATCTGTTTTCTTAATTCTTCTGCTTATTTATAATATTGAAATTCAGGTCTGAAGATCTTTAAAAATATCTGTAGATGAAAGAGCTCATTGTGTCAGCTGTCATCTTTTAAAGCACCATGCTCAGTAGAGCTCTCATGTGCTTGCATCATTACTGACCTTGTGCTGCTGTTAGTGATGGTAACATTGTTTGGAAAACTTCCTTAATGAAAATATGATGCAAGAAGTAAGCTCGAGAAATTGGGACACTGGAACTGCATCCTAAGAGCTGAGATTGTGGTTTAATGGAGATGTGTTCTTGGCACACTGGGGTACAGGATTTTTTGCCTTCAGACCGCTGTAAGAGCCTGTGAGCGACTAGATGTGACATTTTGCAAAGGAATTGTGGATGTGTGTGTGTGTGTGCACAAGCAGCTGTGTGGGAAGAGGTGAGTCTGCTATGGCAGGAGCAAGTGAGGTATCAGAGGTGTTCCTTGGCTGCTACTGTTGCTAAAACTTCTTGCCTGTCCACACCACCCGGTGTGGTGTCAAGTGAAGTTACTGTGTATTTTTTAAGATATGAGAAAATACAAATGAGCACTTACGAGATTTTTCAAATCTCATTTTCCTAAGGAAAATGAGGTTCTCTATTTATGTATCTGAAGGGGTGTCAGGATGCGTTTCCCTGTGATGCTCGTGAGCTCTGTCATTAGTGTTGTGCTGTGCAGACATGCCTAAGTATGCAAAACTGGAGACAAACAGGGCAGGTGTGGGTTTACAGAGCACTTAGTCACTCTCCTGTGAGGGTTTTCTATAAGCAGGTGTGAAATGACATGTTTGTCTCTTTGCCACTAATGACTTTTTTCTCCCTAAGTGAACTTTAAGTTGTGCTTTGGCAGGTGTTCCACAGCCAAGGCTTTTAGTGCTGGAATCTGAGTTTAAAAAAAATGAGTGTGAAAAACTAAGCCACTAAAAACTCGTTCAGTCTTTTA
The DNA here is from genome assembly GCA_013400955.1 of Drymodes brunneopygia. Taxonomy (NCBI): domain Eukaryota; kingdom Metazoa; phylum Chordata; class Aves; order Passeriformes; family Petroicidae; genus Drymodes; species Drymodes brunneopygia. The sequence continues at coordinate 247,712 of VZTZ01034838.1, forward strand.
TTTATGATTCACTGACTTGCTCAGTGTGGGCTGTCTGATTTCCAGAACAGTGCATGCCAGAGGGATTGTTCCAAGATTGCCAATATTATTATTAAGTAAAGCTGTGAGCCTGGGCTATAAACCTTGATGTGCTGTAGGCAAATGAACACAAAGCATGTGATGGGAAACTCTCCCATCTGCTGTATTTCCTTGTCAGCTGGGCTCTGTCTCTTTACAGGGGCTCTATACCCTGTGTACCATTGTCCAAGTGCTCTGGCTGGTAAAAATCCTCACTGTGCAACCCAGTGAGCATCTTGTGTTGGTCATGGATGAACTTTAGGCTGTGTTAAACTGGGGATTTTTCGACTCCTAACCAGACAGTTTTGAATGAGTGGCGTTCCTAGACCAGAGCTCTTGCTTTGTCATCATGAAACTCATGACTCCCCGCCCTGCCAGAGGCACGATCTGACTCACGTGTTGTCCGCTTATGCTGCAATCCTTGTGTTTGCACAAAATGATTAAATGGACCTGAAGCATCGAACATGAGACCTTGGCACTGGTTGCTGTATGCTGAGGGGATTAAGATCACTCAATTTGTATTAATTTCTGGAGTGTAAGCCTGTGGCATGTAGGATTCAGCATCAACCCCCACATCTGGTTTTTTTCTGTTTAGTTTTTTTCCCCCACATTGTATTATGCAGTGATCCTGTAAATGTAGAATGTAGTTTGTGCTTGGAACTTTGCTTTATCAGGTTTGTTTTAGAGACAGTATTCTGCTCAAGAGCACTTGAGTTATTGAGATTGAATATATCTTTCAGATATGTTATTGGAGTGGTCTGTGTTTAAACAAGAGCAGTTAAGTGGAAGTCTTTGAGCCAACTGCCCTCTCCCACCCCCCTCAAAAACCCAAACAACAACCACTCTAAACCAAACAAAAACCCCCTCAAAACCCACAAAGTCCTGTAATGTTTGCTTCCTTAACTAATAATTTACAACAAGAATATATTAATTTGTAAAATAATTAAATCGTGAAATTATTGTATTATTCTAAAATGAAATTTATTGACTTAATCTAAGGAAAAGACCACCTTACATGAAGTTTGCAATAACCTTTTTAGAGAAAATGTGGAATGTGGTGGTTTGTGTTGATTGAACATTTTTTTGTGGCTTTTAGATCAGTGGAGGGATGGCTATTTCTCTGGCCACAAGGCAATTGCTTTCCTTGTGGCTTATCTATTTTATCAGTGAGCAGTCAGTGTGGGTGAGCTTTAGTTTCTTCAAATATACATAAAATGGTATATTTTCTGGTTGACTAAGAAAATCGTAAATAATGTAGCATCACTGGTGCCTGCCTGTATAAAATGTGAAACTCCCTCGGCTTAATTATAGCAGTGAATCACTTGGCTTATGATTCCAATTTAGGATGACAAAAGCAGTATTAACCAGCTTGTTCTGTGCTACTTATTTCACTGCAGGAGGGGATTTGTTGGTTGCAATTTTTTATGTAACAGTTTTGCTAATAGTCATTCCAGCTCCCTCAACTGAGGTGAACTGAAAGGTATCAGGTTCTGTTGAAGTCCTGTGGGTTGTAATAAGGGTAAGAATTCTCTTTTTACAAGTTACTATAAAATTAAACAGTTCACAAGATAGATTGAACCACTGATAGACCAAGAGTCTCTGAATTATATGAATATGTTTCTAGATCATAGGCTTTGTTTAGCTGTTGTGACTTATTAGGGAAAATAAGTTGCACTGATAATTTGTCATGACTTAAGTATGTATAGAGCAGTATTTAACAGTCATACTTTGAACATGTCTGTGTGTCATAACAATATTTTTTGTGCTTGGTATGTAGTAGTGATCAGATGATGTTTTAAAAATTCCTTCCCTGGTAAAGCAGAACTAGTTGTTTTAGAATATAAGAAAATTTCATTTTCTTTTCTTATTTCAGTAAAAAATCCCAGAAGTGGGATGAAATGAACATCATAGCTACGTACCACCCTGCAGGCAAAGATTATGGCTTGATGAAAATTGATGAGCCAAGTACTCCTTACCACAGGTACGCTTGCTAAGTGTTGTCCTGTGTGGTGCCAGGTGGAATTGTGGGTTTAGAGCAAAATGTACTTTGTGGGTGATGTAGTGTTACTGTGCAGGCCTGCTGGGTGTATGCAACATACTCAGATCTACAAGGCTTATAAATAAGGAGAACAGTCTGAAAGGACAGAAGGTAAAAAGTTTAGAAGGCTTGTTCTAGCAGACTTTAGGCTTTGAATGGAATGAATAAGTCTGACTTGTATTGATTTTATTTTTTTCAGTACTAGAATATAATGTTGTCATAAAAATATTAAAGTAGATTCGGAAAGCTTTTAAAGCATTAAAGGAGTATTTTAATTGAGTATTGTAAGGTTGTGACTGTTTTCTTGAGCAAACTACAAACCTGAGCAAATTACTAAAAACGGCTACTTTTTGTTTGCCCTCCAAGCATGATAGGAGAAGATGATGAGGATGCAGTGAGTGATTCAGAATATGAGCCCTTAAGAGCAGATGTGTTGAGTAAAAAGTAAGTATTGTAATAAAAAATTGACTAAATGTTAAGATAATCTTCTCTTTCGTGAGGTAGATTTTCTTTATGGAAAGCTGTTGCTTGTTTCTCTAGAAGCTGCATTTTTTGTCAAAGAAAGTGATTTTTAGTATTTGATAGTGCTACTGGTTATTTAAACCTCTTGCAGGTTGTTACTACATATAAATAGGGCAAAAATAATGAACAAAGATGTTTGTTTGAGTGTTCTGAAATGTCATATATTTTAAATAGTGAAAAACTTGCTGTTTCAGCATTTTGTATTGCATGATTTATGTAGACTGGCGGCTGCAGCTGAAGGTAGAGGACCCAAGGTTATAGCAAGGCAAGAAGAAAGCAGTGAGGAGGAGGAAGAGGATGAAGAATTAACACCTGAAGAACGGGGTAGGCATAACTTGTTTTCTTTCTTTTGTTTAGACTCTTTTCCTACAAATACTTTCAGATTTTTAGTAAGAAATATTTGGAAAGAAGTACTAGCAGAAAAATGTTGTGATTTGAAAATAGAGATAAATAGTGTTTGAAGAAATATGCTGCTTGTTTCTAATCAGGAATGCTTGGCTTGGGACCTACATATAAACAGGAATTTGCTGTTGCTGGCTGCCTCCCTGTATACAAGCTTAAGGTGTGGGAATTCCTGCTAAGACACCTCAAATAAGAAGTTTTGGTTTGGGGTGAAGGAATAGTTCTTAATCTGACCATATTTCAGGTTGACTTAATTCAATGAGTATCACTGCAAACAAACTGCTGCTAATTGCTTGCAAACGTGCAGATATTTCTGTTGTTCTCAAAGCAACTGGTAGATGGATGCAATAGGAAGTCTACAGTTAATCCAAAACAAATAGCATCTTTAATAGAGATGTTGTTTCATGTTGACTTGGACTACAGTGTTTTGAGGGAACAGTCAAACAACAATACTTCTAAGGTTTCAGGCTTGTATTATTTAGCTGGTGCTTCTCAAATTTCTTGGCCTTAACTTTGAGCGTGAAATCTTGCTATACTAGAGGGAGGAAAAGAACAAAGCGTTGGGGCTGCCAGTAAGCAAAATTTACTTTAATTACAATGCATTACTGCTGGATATGCTAATGTTTAATATATGGAGCAGAGTTGGCTTCAGGCCATGGGGAAAGTGGAAAATATTTTCTTCTACATGTGGTAAATATATCTCTCATAACTGACCTTTGGTGGCTAGCCAGGATTCAAGCCACACATCTGCAAAAGTTCGTCTTCTATCCCAGCAGTATGTCTCAATTTGTCCTTGAGTTTACTTAGAAACAAGGCTTGTGAAACTTTGGAATTTTGTGTACTTTTACCAGATGCTTCTTGTGATTCAGAAGTATGCTTGCTCTTAGTTGCAAACAGGTTATTACAAAAGTGCTTCTGAGATTCCAGTATATCAATTACTATCCATTTTGTAAGTCAGACTCATTTTAAAAGAACACTCCACTGCTTGAAGACAATAATTTTTATTTAGTGAACTCTTTGAAGAAGACATAAGTTGATTTTTTTTTTAAGGGAAGAAACAACTCTTTCCATTTGTTTGTCCACAGAGAAAAAGAAACAGTTTGAAATGAAGAGAAAAATGCACTACAATGAAGGAAGAAACATCAAACTGGCAAGGCAGCTCATTGCGAAAGAACTACATGGTGAAGAAGAGGAAGATGATGAGGATGAAGAGATGCGTGATGCTGCAGATGTAGAAACAATGAGTACAGAAGCTACTGAACATGGTGAGCTACTGATAAATTAAAAAGCACCTGTAAGTACTGGTGGCCCTCTGAGCTGTTGGGAAATGAATATATTCAAGTGTGAGAATGACTAGGAGTACAGTATGTACATAACACTCAATGAGCAATGTTGCACTTGTGTCTTGATAGGTAGATTTGTAGCATGGAACAAAAACTATCAGCGTTGATAAACAGCATGTAGGCTTTTGTTTGTTGTTAAATAACAGAAAAACAAACCTCTCCTGCTTCTTTCTATTTCCCCAACGTAGCTGACTTTGGGTAGTGAATTTGGCAGCACCCTTTTTAAAGGAGGAGCTCTTGTACTGAACACTTTAGTGGCCACATGGGAGAGCCTGGCTTCTTGTTGTGGGTCATTTCCCACTCTGCTCCCAATCCATCCTGTAGCCAGCAATGGGAAATTACCATTAATGTTTCCTCCCTGTTGAGAGGACTGTATCTATCTTCCTGAGGAAGAACACTGTAATGTAAAACTGCTGTTAGGCCTTCAATACAGACTTGTCCTTGAGCAGAAATGTTAATTTCTGTAGTATGGGATAAGACTCTTAACTTTGCTTTTACTGCAGCTACTGGAAGAAAATCTGGGATGTTTAAGTGGGAGCTGTTGCTGGAACCTGTTTCAGGGCTGTCTTTTCATAGGAAACTCCTAAAACTATAGAGGCTGACACCTTCTCTTTCATCTTTAAACTTCTCTCTGGGTGAAAAGTGTTAGACTTTTGTGCTGGTATTCTGGTGAATAATTATAGTTCACTCCCCACGTCTTTATGTAACAGCACTTTGAATAAATTTTTGACACATCTGTTGCTCATGAGACTGGTGGCAGTGAAGTCTGTAAGCCTCGTTCATCTGTGATTGGCAAAGCTATGACATACTAGCATGGTCTGCAGACTTGGGAAGATGCTGCATGGGTTTAACTTTGTTCACATCTGCTTTTCACAGCCATGTGAACTAGGAACTCTTCTAAAATTCATTTAAATCCCACGGAATAAAAAGGTGATTTGCAAAGTTGCGTGTTTAAGTTCTGTGGTTTGCACCTTTTCATCCTGTTATTTACTACAGGAGGATCAATTCCTTCACAATTGCTCTGAAAGGGTCATTTGGTACGTGTCTGAGACCCACTACTGGACTGACTTTATCCAGTAACTTAACATAGGCCTTATAATGGCTATTTACTAGAACTTCACTCTCCAGGGGAAAGGAAGGCTGCAGTAGCCAACCGTATGAGCCTTCTGCATGGCCTGAAGCTGCCATCTCTCTGCACTCTGCTGTAAAACAGAGGCAACTCCGCTCCCCAGCTGCATTCGCCAGTGGAAAGAAGGCAGACCTTTGCAGCATTTTTCCATCTCTATTGTTGAAGTCCATTCCACCTTCCTCATAACCAGCTTCAGAGCCACAACTGGTAATTATCAATTTTAGACTGCTCATGGCTAATAGACTCCATAAACGTAACTGTCTGCCAGTGTAGCAACCCGTTAACTAACTGGTTCACCTCCACACCATAGCATATAGAAATACTTTCCATTAACCTGATGCAGTTCTCAGTTCTTCACTTTTCTGTCATTCTGCTTAAACCTTCATGTTTTGTTATCTCCTAATATCTATATCAGCTATCACAGCCTTTAATCCCTGTCCTTGATCATTTCTTCTGAGGTTAAGCACTAGTCTCACTTTTGTAGCAGCTGAATTGAATGTCTTCAAACGGATTATGTGACAGGGTTGGGCAAAGGATGATGGGATATGAACAAAACAGTTAATGAACCAGTCTTCTGCCACTGCCCACATTTTAAGAAATTCCTACATTGAGATGAGAAATGTTGAGCACATAGCTGTGATAATGTCAAAATTTTGCTGAAATAACTTTTTTGAGATACATTATTTATTGCTCTCTCATCTGTATTCTGAGGGCACAGAAGAATCTCCTTATTCATAAGTGTTAATTGGAGCTGCAGAAGATTTCTCAAATAGATGGCTTTAAGACTTGCTACTTGGGGTTTTTGGTCATTGTACTTTTGGTCATGCTGTACTTTTGGTTACATTAAGCACTTGAGTATTTAAAAATCAGGCTCTTTCCTTTGTGGAAGGAAATCAATATACTATTAATATTCATGTTCCTGAGAAGGTGTGGAAAGATTATTCACCTGGATAACTTTCAAAGAGCTCTTTGACTTGAAATTGCATTTTAAAGTGCTTTTGTCTAGAGCAAGAAAAGGGAGGGTTTCCTTACTCTGGTGCTGGGTGATGCAGGAGTTGATTTTTGCAATGACTTGTTTTGGCTTCACTCTGTTAAACTGACTAACAGCCCTGGTGCTTGCTTTTAACTGCAAAGAAAATGTCCTGGGTTTTCTGTATGTTGTATTGTAGCTATATTTTTATAAATTCTTCCATCTGACTTGAGTTCTTGGGAAGTTGTGGAGATCATGAGGTGACATGGCTGCCACTCAGCTGTTATGCCAGTCAGTCTATGTGAGTGGGAGCTGCCATGCAATGTCCTTTTATTCCAATGGAATAACATGACCTCTGTAGTACTGATGATTGTTGCAGGTAAAGATGTGACATAAGGCATTTCCTAGTGGTCTGTTGTGACTCTAGGGTTTCACTGGCTCCTGGGTTGTTTTCAGGCAATTTGAGAATCTCTTCTCACTTGGAATTTTTTCTGTCCATGAAGATCCCTTAAAGATTCTGTGCTTCTCTTACCTGATACTCCTTTCTACCCTCTAATTCTGTCTGGTTTGTATTTGAGTAAAACTAACAGTATTCTAATCTCTACACTCAGCTTTCAAAGAAGGGGCTAAAGACTTAGGGCAGGTTTAAGGAGGCTCCTATCAGATACCACCAGGTCCACTAATACAAGTTGCACTTCTTGGTTACAGACTGAGATTTCTTGCTGATTGAAATGAAGATGGCCAGTCCAGTCAGTGATGGTGAGAACTCTTTGTGTATTTTTGCTCCTGTCTTTGTTGTAGCTCCTGTGTTTTAAACGGATGGATCATTCCTTTCTTGCCTCAAGTAGCCATACCTTACTTACCCCATGCCTGTGGATTCCGGCAGCCAAGCTCTTTTGTGGAAAAGAAAGTAGAAGTTGTAATAGACTGCATATGGCAGGGGGCTTGAAGCTGGATGTCCTCTAAGGTTCCTTCCAACCCAAACCAATCTATGATTCTATATTTGCTTGCTTCAGCATTTCAGCTTCTCTGGCTACTTGCTATTTATGACTCCATGAATAACATAAATAGACTTTGCCAGCAGAAGTGACCTTTGTTTCTCTCCATAAGATCTCTTTGAAATCACTGAAGGAAATATTCCTGATGTGGGTGAATTTAAGCATGATGATTTCAGTGCAGACCTGTCTTCTGCTACACAAAAGTATCAGCCAGAGGGTGTTGTCTATGTCAGTTCAATTGACAAGCAGTAAGACTATTGTTCTCTTTCTCTGGTTCATTTAGCTGCATTGCTCTGCTAACCCCACTCAGATAGCACCCAGCAGCTGAGCTGTCACTGACTGGGTGTGCCCTATGGCCTTTGGTAAATACAGAATATGTTGTGTTTTCTTAACCAGGGCAAGCATTAGCCTAAAGATGAATTAAGTGAGAAGGCTAGGAGCACACAGCAGTCAGTTCTGCTGGTTAACTATGCTGTTTGCTTGTTAAACTGCATATTACCAAATCTAACTCATGCCCAAGCCTAACTGGCCTTTTAAAAAGATAAGCATTTTGATGAGGTATTTTTTGATCCGTGCTAAGAGAAGTTTCCTCTGATTTATTGCTGTGCTTTTGCTCAAAACCATGAGTTAACAACTTCCTGAAAACACAACTGACTGTGCTCCTTCATGTGTAAACTTGGAGTTTTTTTATTTCAAGTGTTTCATCTGGAACTGAAATTTGACCTGGGAAGTACTGTATTTGCTGGTGTTTCAGGAACCTCATGTGTGAGTTCTAAATGCCTGAGTTAAATCCTCCCAGTTCCAGGGGGGTGAGCACTCAGTGCTTGGTGTGCTCAACAGTGGTGTCGGCTGTCTCTTTAGAGCATGAGGGTCAAATAATTATTTTAGAAGTTTCTGCACTCTCCAACTAAAAGCTCATACATTGCTAAGATGGGTTGGCAAACATTATCTTTGGAGAAGCAAAGATGATTTCAGGAGGATATTTTTGTGTATTGTCAAAATATTCAATGAATGTGAAGAATTACCTATTTTTTGTAATCTTTCTTGTGCAGCACACATTACTCGTGACCAGCTGGAAGGTAGAGCACACAGCATAGAAGAAATCTGTCCAGAACTGTAACTGCTTGTCAAAGACACAAATATAAACATCGCTTCATGATTTTTGCAATTAAGGCTCTTAAATGTTAAGAAGCATATCAGTTACAATGTTGTATTGCCAAGAATGTTAATTTTAGACTTGTCCATTAGGCAGAAAATACTGTCTAATTGATTTATTCTTGTGCCTAGTATTCCATGGAGAAAACTGCTTCATAATCTGTTCAACCAGAACGGCATTCCCTGTATGTATAGCGCTGATTATCTTGCGTGATGTACTGTTACTCTTGCTTTGAAACACTCACTATCTTTTGGTTTTTCACTATTTATTTGAGAGTGTTCTCGATGTGGTGTCTCATATGGAAAGTTTTGGGATTCAAGAGCCAAACGGTACAGCATATATCAGATTGACATGTAAGGTATTTATCAGATGTGTTAAGCAGTTTAAAAAGGGATTATTCAAGTCCTACAACTTTTTTTTTTGTAAAGTGTTGACCTGTTAATCTAGATTTCAGTACGTTTTTACCTGCACTTTCCCAGTCTTTAGAACAAGAGCTGTGTTATTTCTTAAGAGCGGTGTTTGGAATTGGTTGTTAGTTTCTGACTAAAGCAGTACTAACATCTGGTGGAGGGAGTGTTTTTACACTGGAAACGCCTAACTTGAACTTTGCATTTAATTGTCATAACCTCTTCCACAAAGACTGGTTGTTTTGTGGAGCTCTCTCTGGCTTATTGTGAGAACGTGAAAGTTTCCTCCAGCTTTTCTCTTAAAATCACATCCACTGTTACTCTTCTGGCTCTTGTTTCAAATGTTTGGTTCTTTCCAGTTGCATGAACAGTGTTTGCACTGTTAGCACTGAGGAAAAACACCCAGTCATGAGGAAATACACATCAGGACTGTGAAGATTTGCTGAGCTTAGGCTCTGGCTGTTCTTTATTAAAGATAACTGCTGTTGATCTACTCATTTGGGGTTGGCAACTTCCATACTGAAAACCACTGGTCTAAATCTTCCTGTGTCCATTGCAACTTACAGCAACTGCTTTTGTAAAGTGAAGGCTTTTTGGAAGTTAGAAGGGAAACTGCCTAATTCAAATCCTTGTTTACAATGTGGTTGTATAGCCGTAAAGAGGGATTCTGCACCTCCAAATTGCTGTAAAAACTTGCCACTGGGTGGAATTTGACTGGTGAATGTTCCAGTATTCAGAGTAGTTCCTGGGTTTTATTACACAAACAAAGTACACACTTAAGCTTTAGCTTGGTTATGAAATACAGTGTATATCTTAATTTTGATCTGAATTTGATATGTTGCAGAAATCCATATAATTATATGGATCTATTTTAAAATGTCTTTTTCTCCACTGTATATGTGAAGTTTGAATAAAGGAATGAAAGTTATTTTACAGTTACATGCATTCTGAAGTGTGAGCTTTCCTGGAGTCGCAGAGAAATTGAGAGTGAATAAGGCAATAGGATGCTGTCCTTTGAAAGATTTTTACAGGATTGATTCATTAGACTGGATGCATTGCCAAACATACCTGTGAGTTGTGCTAACTGGGTTTTGTAGTGTGCCTTTCTCAACTATCTCCTCTCCTTAATAGTAACAGGGTAGTCAGTTGTGGGTTAGTTAATCTTTTAAGGTCCTGAATCAAGATTAATAGGATCTTTTCACAAGAAAGAGTTGAACTCTTGATTCTGGCCAGTGTGATGATGCTATTTTTTCAACATGCAGAATGCTATTTCTTTTTGTATCAAATGTAGTCACTTGCATAAAGTAAACAGGGGCAAAGTGTAAGCATTTAGATACTTCTGACTTGTCAAGTCACTTACTGTAGCTTTGAATTTGGCACCCAAGAATAGGATTTCAAAACTTTAGGTTTGTACCCTTTATATCTCAGCTTGCAGTGTTCAGATGTTGGCCTGTGTGCACTGAGCTGTGTTTCAAACTGAGCAGCTGCCCCAGCTGGGCGCTGAAGTCCTGCCTGGCAAAGCCGTGTCTCTGTCAGACTGAGCATGGACTGGTGTGCAATGTGTGCAGGTAACACCGATGTGTTCTGTGAGGCTGTGGGACATATCACCTGTACTTTGTGCTAAGTACCCATGGTACTTTGTACCTGCAATTAAGGTAGAATCCAACAGCAGCAGCAGCTCTTAACGAGCTAATGTCCTGCCCTCCTTAACTCCCCACTTTCTTGTGTCCAAGGCCATTTAGTGCTCAGCAGGGCTTCTTTGTACCTTACAAGGCCTAGAAAGCATTTTGTTTCACAAACAAGCTTTGCTAACTTCCAATAAAGACCTTTCCTGTAATGGCTTTCAAAATCCTAAGTGAAATGAGTACATAGCTTTGAGGCAGGTACAGTACACAGATGCATGAAGATGGTTTTAAATTAACCGCATAATGTATAGTAGGTCCCTTCATCATTCAGGTGATTTTGAGCTGTCTGGGTGATCTCCCTTTTCCTGTGCCACCAAGCACCTAAATTCCAAGTTTGATGCTATTTTGAAACTTGATTTAGTTTGGGGTTTTATTAAAGGCTTTGCATTCGTCTCAGTGCTCGCAAAAATTCTGTTCACGGTGCTTCTTTGTCTTCCTCAGGAGAAGTGCAATCTGATGTCCCTGACACTGCGTCTAATTGAAAGGCTGCTTTAGTTGGTTTTCTCTGCTTACATCTTGATGCATTTTAAAAGCTAAATTGGGCAAGTTTTACTTTGCAGTAGCTCCAGAAACTCCATATAGCTTTTTTTACAAAGGGATGCTGATTTCCCTCTGCTTGAGAAATATCAGTTAGTGTTCCCTGCTGAATGGGGACAAGAGAGGAAATGCCTTTCTCTTTTTACATTTGATGGGGACTTAGCTTGCATGCACATCTTAATCTTTAGGTGCATATGGTAAAGACTCATTTGTACAATACAGAGTGGTGTGAAGAGGAAATAAACACAGCTCTTACTTATGTGGACAGTGAGCTCCACAGCACCATAATTGTGAAGCTTCTTGCACAGGTTTAAGTCCTCAAGCTGCATCCTGTTTAGAGAAAGCATTTTCAATATGCTTCCAATAGGAAGATTACTTGCAAATAAGAGCCTTAACTCATGTGTACAGACTTTTTTTCTGTCCTTAGTTTCTTTCCCACCAACTTGTACACAATTCATGAAAACTGCAGATACTTTTTCCACAGCTCGCTCTCTCATGTGAAACTTGTACATCTTACCAGAACTCTTTGTTTCTGTAACATGCTTTTTTGTGGTATTATGATGCCACCTCACAAATGTAATTATTCTGTTTGAAACCAGTGTTAAGTGTCACAACATCAATAAAACCATTGTTTTCATTACTGCCTTATGGCACTAATACTAATCTAATGTTTGGCTTCTTGGAGCTCTTCAGAAGAAACTGGCAGCTAAAATTTGCAGGTGTGTTCACAGATAAATTTTCAAACCAATATTGCAATTTCCTCACAACTCCCATTTAGTGTCACTTTGATGTAAATGGGTTTGTTCACAGTCAGATTTGCTGGCTTTCCTGGACCTGAGGGTAGATCTGGTAACCTGAGTCATGAACTTAAGATAGCAGAACCACAGACAAGGCTGCATTTTTCAAGGTGTTTTTCTTTATGTGTTGTAGGATTTAAGCACAGCTGGTCTGTCTCTTCATGGTCAACACTGAGTCATCACTCACTAGCATGGAGTAATGGAAAATGACTAACACCAGCTACTCCTTAGGAAGTAAAACTCTTCCTCAAAACAGAGCTGGGCTCCTTTCAATTGCATGCTTCAGTTGAAAAGTGGATTTCACAACATAAATGCAGCCTCAGTGATAGAAACATTTCTTAACATGCTGCTTTTCGTGAATGGGTGTGACTTGAATCCCTAATCAAACTAGTGGTAGTTTGGCTACTTTTGGTGACGGACAGCTTACAAAAATACAGTTGTTACATCTGTGTAACTTGTAGCGTGGTTCTGACATTTCACCAGTCTTAGAAAAAAATCATGACACCCTAAACCATAACTGACTGAACCAAAAAGTGTCCCTTTGCTTCTGTGAAAGGACACCTTAACTGAGAGAGGGACAGTAAGGGTACAGCAAGCATTCAGCTTCTTGGAAAGAAGTTATATGTTCCCCTCCTTCCACGTTGACTGTTTCTTCTTGTTACATTGAAAGGAAGTGTAGGAGAGAGAATGGGAAGAATACGAAAAAAGGAAAGAGATAAAAAAAGAGGTGAAACAGTGCAGATGCTGGGGTGAGGGAGGGTGTCAAAGCTGCGGGGAACAAGTGGAATAAGAGGAGGGTGTGAAAGCTGCAGGTAATGGCAGCTCCTCAAACTCCTCAAGGAGCCAAGAGTGAACATCATCTACTTGTGTCAGCTTCCCCACACGGCGTCCCTGTGACTGCGGGATGGAGCCTGTGACGTGTGACTGCTTCATCTTTGACAAGTGTAACTTGGATAGCAACTTTTACTTCTCTGTCGCTGCTTCTGAGGAGGCTGGTACTCCTGTCCGTCAGTACATCTGGGAACAATAAGCAGTGCCTAACTGGGTAAGGATCTTTTTCTGTATTCTCTTAAACGATCAGAAATCTACGATGTTCTGCTGTCCTTCACTGCAAACTGGAGAGGACCAACATGCTCCTGTTCACTCTGATTCACTCTACTTCAAAATACGATCCAATCTAGTTCAAAAAGTACTCTAGAACAAAGATTCGGTAAGAAACCCAAACGCGCACCCTTGACAGGAAAACCTGCGGTTTGTATTTCTCCTTCAAAGACTCCTTTGAGTCTCCCCCACGAGTTACTTCGTCCATCTAGAAGTGAATCACACTGGAGAGCCCCCGGAGCTGGAGCTTTCTTCCCGCTGCTGGCACCCTCAGCAGGGACACTGGCTGCCCGTAGGAGCCAGGGTGTGCCCCGTGTGTCCCTGTGAGCCCGCGGTGCTCTCCAGCCGCAGCGCCCGCCCTGCCGCCCCTGCACCGGGCAGGCGCTGCGCGGCTCGCTGGGGCCGACAGGCAAGGGCCCGGCTGAGGGACCGGGTACAACCGCTCAGGGGCCCGGCCGGGCCTTCCCGCGCGTGTCTCACCCCCGAGGGAGAGGTCCCCCCGTTTAATGAAGAGCTTTAATTTTTAAAAAATCAAGCAGGCACCCACAACCGGCTGAGCAGGGCCCAGAACCACACGGCCCGCCCCGCCCCGGCAGCGTCACGGCAGCGACCGCGGGGCGGGCCGGGCTGCGGCCTCAGTGTTCCGGGAGCTGCTGATTGGCGGGAGGCCAGCGGCCGCCTGTCTGTTGGCGGGCCCGGCTGTCAGTCTGAGTATGCCGGGCGGGAGCAATGGCTGCGCTGCCGGCGGTTGGCTGTCTCTCCGAGTGGCCGCGCTTATTGGGTGTTCTGCCTACTGAGCCCTCCTCTCTCGCGCTTGATTGGCCGGTGCGCCCCCCGCCCTCGCCGGCCGTCGCTGCTGGCTGCCCGGGCCGTNAGCTTCAGTCGGCCTTGAGCGGAGGGGCAGGCAGGGGCTGTTGTGGGTCCTGGTGTGGTGTGGGGCTCTGAGGAGGAAGGGAAGGGGGTGTGGGAAGTGCAAGGAAAAGGGGCAGCATGTGCGGTACGTGGGACTGGGTGGGCAGTGTGCGGGGTGTGGGGCTCGTGTGGAGGCAGCGCAGTGTGCAGTGAGCACTGCTGGGGTCACCGGCTGAGGAGATGGGAGTGAGTGGTGGCGGGCGGCTGGTGCAGGGAGTGCTCGTCAGCCGAGGCAATGTCAGCTGAGACTCGGGCTCAGGAGGCTGAACTTTTTGGTGGTCTGTCTTTGGTTCTTCAGAGTTGTGCTCACACTTCAGTTCCCAGCGTCTCCTGCCTGCGTCTGTTGCGTGGTCCCTACTCGGTGTGGCCGCTGTTGGGGTGCCAGTAGCAAACAAGCTATCGTCTTACTTCCTGTTGTCAGAGCAAGGCATGCACTCTTGTTTTTCCCCACTCGAGTGACCAGCAATGATAGACAACTGGTCACTGGCAACTTTCCCCATAGTCTTTCCTTATGTTTTTACCCATCCTATATATATATATTTTTACACTGTTGTGTCTAATTGTGCCTCTCTATGGAATGTGTGGCTGGTCTGTCCCTACATACACCCACTTTCTGCGCCTGGTATTGCCCTGCTAGTTGGTGGAGACGCAAACAGCTCCATGACGTGATGTGTCACTGCTGTGCCCCTCCTGTCCCATGCCGAGCCTGTATCTCGAGTGCCTGTGGCTCTGTGATGAGCTCTGGATGTTGACGGAAATAGTACTGCTCTTTCTCTGCTATCTGGCGGTATGTTCACGCCTGGTCTTTGTATCAGCTTTAGCAATCCTGTGGTTTCAGGGATGTAGAGGAAGTTGGAGAAGGAAGGTTGGTTGAATGGCTTACCCTTGGCAGAAGTTGGAGTTCCTGTTCTTCCCTCCTTTGCTCCTGCCTCTGCTGCCAGTTTGTCACTGGCTGCTTCTCCCATGGGTTTTTTGGTGACTCTGACGTGCGTTGTTGGATCCTTCAATGAGCTGAGTGCCCTGGCAGAAGAGACTGGATGGTTCTCTGCCAGGTTAGTGAGTTGTGTCAGCATCTCAGTGGGTGTGAAACCTACTAAAGCTTATGGGGAGTAGAGAGAGGAAACTTCACTGCCAGAAGCAAGGCTAGAGGAGGGCAATGGAGAGTGAGACCTCCCTTAGGGCAGCAGGGAACTTTTACATTGGCTTAGCTGTTTCACAGAACTTTGTCCTGAGCTGGATGTGCTTGCTGGTATAAGTACTTTCTGAAACAACTGTATTTAGTGTTGGTCCATCCCATTTGGTGACACTGCCATTGTAGATTGGCATAATTTAACCATAACTATAACTATACCGGTAGTTGCCTTTTTTTTTTCAATTACTTATACCTGCTGAAGTACTAAATACACTCAAGAAAATAAGAAGTTGTGACTAAAATTTGTGAGCAGAAATGTGCTGCTATTTCTTCAAGGTAACTCATACTACTTCATTTGAATTCACTTTGTAGCATTCTCCTTTTGCCCCTCTTGATTCCTTCAAGGAAAACAAACTGGAGAAAACCCTTTGTTAGGGTCTTCTAGTAGCTCATGGTCTTTTTCCCAGCCTGATACTACTACCTTTGAAAAAATTGCAGAAAACCTTATGGTGTAATCACTTGATACCTTCAAAGCATCCTTCCAAGCTTTAACTGATAGGAAATGGTTAAAATCATGAGGCAAAATCCCTGCAGTATTTCTGAAAAAAGTTAATATCTCTCATTATTATTCATTAATATTTGCTCTTACAATTTTGGTTATTCTTAGTGTTCGTATGAATTATCCAACCCAAAAATCAGTAGAAACCTTCTGAGTAAGGGTTGCTGCAGTGGTTTTATTGAGGGATGATAGAGACACTAATGTAGAGCAAGGTCGCGACAAAGTCCCATGTTCTTGCAGGGAGTAGCATGGACATAAAGGAGCTTCTTGCTCTGTGTTCCTTGTAGCAAAGCTGAGCTGCAGCTTTCTCCTGACCTTGCTGAGCAGGAGGCTGTAGCCGCTGTCGTTCTGGTCAGGATACCTGTCAGAGCTGTCAAATAAACCTGTTGGGAGATATGTAGTGAATAGAAATGTCACAGGTCATGGAGACAACTGGGAGGACATGGGTGAATCAGAGTTCCTGAGTCACTGAATCCCTGTTTTCATGGGGAACTATTTAAATCTTTCAAAACATGCTACTACAGGCCCCTTCAGGCACATGGCTTTCTTTCTTGCTTATGTATTTCTCGTGAAGTTCATGTTGTTATTTCTTGGCTTTAAGATTTGATTGGGTTCCGAATCACAGAACCTAAGGTCTGTTTCCTTGCTTAAAGTGCTTGTGAAGGGACCGTGGATTGTAGCTGTTGAGGTGCTGATATGTGATTAGATAGTAATGGCTGTAAAGGTTCACATCAGAAGTATGATGAGTTATTTCATAGCAAAGCATACTTTTTTTTTTCTCCCTCCAGTAGATGATAAAGAAACCTGTGAATTATAAAACCTGAAGGAATAATGGCTTATTGTGTCACTAGATTTGTCAACTTACAACATGCCAAATCAGTTTGGAACTTGACATTTAGAAACTGATTTTTAAGGTAGTGGGAAAGGCTATGAGTTCAGGCACACTGTTGCAAATGTGTAGTCATGGGTTTTTTTCCCTAAACCTGCTTTGAAAATAATCTTTCTGAAATCACATTCTCTTCTCTCCTAAAACACGGACAGACCAAAGATGTAGCAAGGAAATGCGTTTGCAGTTCTTCTACAATGTGTCTATGACTTCCCATCAAATGAAGAAGTTGCCTGGGAGGGGCCTTGGGGCAGTCCTTGAACAGTAAGAACTGAGCTGTGCTGGCAAGTTCTGCGTATATAATCAGGCATTCCTGCAGTTTTTTGATATGCTAATAGCATTGTGAAATAATTCTTTCTCCTTTAAACAATGAGAGTTTAAGTTTCACAGTTTAATGGAACAAGCTTTTACATTGCTGTTTCATTTTCATTTTTTCTTCTTCTTCCTATAGAATGTTTTTTCTCAATGAGGTATCACTGTAGCAACCACATGAATCACTGGAGCTAAATTTCCAGAAAGGAGAAGCAATTTTAAATGATGTGGGAATACAGCTGCTCTAAGTAGTAGTTAACAATTTTGATAAACAACAACTAATAGAAAAAGCAAAATTCAATTGCTTGCTATCTGTGCAATTGTAGAACTCTCTTCAAAAACCTTCAGGCTGATCCAGTCTTTAAAAATGCTTTAGTAAAAATCTTGGTGTTTTTGAGGTAATTTCTTTGTCTTTATCTGTCACTGTTGCCGAAGTTTAAATTTTTTTGCATTTAAATTTCTATTCATTTCCTAAGACCCCAGCTGCAGAACAGATGATGGGTGAATGAGGTAGATCAAAATATAAATGAAACTGTAATCAATTACCATTCTTAGTAAAAGTATTCCTGGGTAGAACTGGTAGTGTATTCCCTTCAAAGGGACTCATCTTCCATTTTGACTGAGCTCAAGCGCTGCTCTGGTGGGCAGGCCTGTGGTGTACGGCTGGCTTTGTCACTGGAGTTCCCTGCTGTGTGCTGGCCTTCTTCTCCAGAGGCTTTGGTCCTGCTCTGTCTGTGTGGGGTCAGCTGAGGTACAGTTCATGCTTATCTAGGTGGAAGAGGTCACTTGTGCCACTTTCTGGCTGTCTAGATTTATGATGTATTTTTTTCTGTCCTTTTTTGCACTGTGTAACCAACAGTTTGTCACTAAGCATCTGTTTCCCAAATAATAGTAAATGTTTTGTCACTTAAACTATGAGTAATAAAAGAAAGTGACTTATTTAACCTATTTGGAATATGTTGTGTTCAGTAGTCAGAGAAATTATCAAAAGTGCCTAACCCGTATATTTTGGTCTGCTGATTACCTTCTGGAGAAAATGTAGAAACAGGAACATCAGTAGAGTTGTCCCTTCAGTGCTGAGTTCCAGTGGGAAGGGTGCTGGAGGGCAGCTGCTTCCCAATGTGCTGCGAGTGACAGCAAACCCCTCGTGTTCAGCCTGGGTTTATAGCTCAGCTCATCTGTGTGGATGTGGCTCCACTGAAATGGCTGAGGCTGCTGCTGGGGGTGAACTCAGCCCCATTTCAAGTGTGAGGAGGGATGACCAAGAGCTCTGCATACAAAATCTGTTTGTTTTGCTCAGACTTACCTAGCTGTTTTAGAACAAATTTCTAAAGAAATGTTTGGTTTGGGCTTTCTGCCCTTGGTGTTCGGGACTGAAAAGCAAGTTTGTAACGTACTTGGCAGGGGAGGGTGGAAAGTATTGCAGAAGAATAGGAAAAAAGATACAATAAGTCAAAAGAAAAAGCTGCAAAGCATTTGCTTGTGAGTTTGCATTTAGCATTTTTCATACTTATGTGGTTGTTAGCGTTTATAATTTCCTGTATGAGACTCTAGAAGTGCACTTTCCGTAGCTGAAGTGACATGGAGGACTGTCTTGGTGGGGTTTTGGTAAGTTACATGTGTACAACATCCCTGTCCACGCTGCTGGGAGTCTGGTGGAGTTAAACTTAGTTAAACTGAGTCTAGATTTCTAATTCTGTGCTTATGTGGAGATTGCAGTGGCTGTCCTGTTCTACTATGGCTCTAGTCAATGATTTATTTATTTATTTTTAAATCTGTAACTATGCCTTCCAAATGTACATTAAGAAAAGGATTGACCTAAAGAAGGGGGGATGTATTTGAACATAGTGTGCAATGTTAGCATTTTTTTCAAGGGAAATAATTCAAGAATAAAGAAGGTTCATTGAAGATCCCTCTCAAATACATCTCTGAAAAACCTTTCACGATGAAGTATTTTAAATCTGGAAAACTTAGTAGTAAATTGTTAACAGTACTTGCTATTGGAGATTAGAGAAATGTGTCCTGAAATCAGGATGTCTTCATTTGGTTCGTGCATCTAAATTTTTAAAATAATAATTTAGAAAAGTTGACTGGCACAGTTGTGAATAACAAAGGATAGGGTTATTAATGGTGATTGTTTCTTTTTTGTTTGATTATGATTTACATTAATAAGAACAAACTTTAAAATCTTAACTATATCTTAAATTGCTAATAGGAACTTAAAATGTTAACTTCCTCAATTTTGGTCTTTTTACATTTTTATCTGGAAATGTTTAAAAAAACCCCACCACCGCAGTGAGAAGGGAGCTTATAGTGGAAGTAGTGACAAATCTGCAAGTTACCATAACATTGCTGTAGCACAGCAGCAGGATGGTTGCTGAAGAACTGATGTTAATTAAGCCTGTACAACTGATCTTTAATGAGTACTTGCAGAATTAGAAGGACAGCATATTTATGTGTGTGTGCAATGGAACTATAATTATACAAGTCCTTACAGTCTTTCAGGTTTTAAATATAGATTTGAAGAGGTTTGGTTCTTTAGCCTGGAGTGTCTCATTTATGTTGGCTAAGCACATCTCATGTAATTACATTAAGAACTGAAGTTGTGGAGATGGTAGTTTTAAATTTTTTGGGAAGGGAGGAATAGCAATGTTAAAATCTCTGGAAAACAGGGTCAGTAAATAGAATATTTGTTGGGAAGGTGGCAACTATAAAATAGAAACCTGTGTCTTGGGCTAGGTGGACCTTTGGGTGGCTTAATTTTTTCGCTGTACATATCTGTGAAACTGTTGGCCTCTGAATAGCAAATGTGCTGATTTCAGCAATGTTTGCAGCATCCTGTGATCTTTTTCAGGCTTAGCTTCTTGACAACCTTGTACTCCACCACATTATTTAGTCAGCATTTTTCTTGTTCTTACTTTGTGCAGTGAACGATATGGCTTAAATTATTGCTAACTTTTTACTAGAGTAAATAATTCTAAAAATTTCCCAAAGCAAACTCTGTTCTTATAACCTGTTTTGGGAGAAAAAAAGGAAAGGAAAATATCTAATTTCCATTGGCTACAAAAATTACTGTTTACAGAGCCAAGAAGCCTTTGCCTTAATCTGGATGCAGGCCTTGCTGCCTGAATCAGTTTAATATCTCAGGGTGATGCAAATGCAGAAATGTCATCTTTACGTGGGCAGGAAATAGAAGAATAAATTCTGAGTAATTTAGTTACTTTTTTCTTGCCTCTCACTTGTACATGCAGAATTCACTTTAAGAACATGTGTAGAAGTTTAAACTGTGTAAATTCATTTGTGATCTCTGTGAGCAGATACTGTGCCGTTCTGAGATTGAGGTATTCCTGTGAGTTTAGGTAATGATTTGCTTTTTGCTAGTGGCAGATTTCTAACAAAAGTAAAGCTAAAGTTGCTGTCTGCAATGGAAGACCATGAGGAGGACATGCAGATTAGTGTGTGGACTGCAATGTTTGTTTAATACATGCAGGAGTTTTCCATACTTCTCTGTGAGGCAATGTAAATCCTGGTTTTGTTGCCACTCTTTCACATGACTGAAAGATTAGATCAAGAACATGAGAAGTAGTACATATTATCATTATGGTCATAAACTGGACAATTTTAAGCAGGCCAGTAGACTCAAACATTGTCTTGCCTTCCTGATAATCTTTTCAAGAGGATTCTTTGTGTATATGGCAGAATAGTGATTTTATGGTTAATGTTTATTTCATAAATATTAGAAGTAGCCAGGCCTCAGACCTCGAGTAAATCAGTTGTGTTGTTGTGATACACTACAAAGAACTTAGCCTGTGTGGAGGAGAAATCTATTGTATGGAGTGGTGTCATGTATGCATTTTCAAATTGACAAGACACAATGATAGACTAAGAAAATACTTTGTTGCAAAATAGTTCCTTCAAGTTCCTTTTATGAATGAGAGGAGATTTTGAACAGA
The DNA here is from genome assembly GCA_013400955.1 of Drymodes brunneopygia. Taxonomy (NCBI): domain Eukaryota; kingdom Metazoa; phylum Chordata; class Aves; order Passeriformes; family Petroicidae; genus Drymodes; species Drymodes brunneopygia. The sequence goes on from VZTZ01034838.1 coordinate 268,608, forward strand.
GAAGATGCCTGTCAGATGGCTGGCAAACTTACCAGTCTGGCATGAGTCTTTCTGTCAGTCAGGGTTCCTTTTTGATGTTCTGAGCTTTCTATTTGATATTTTAAGACTCTGCAGTATTCAGGCACAATACCCTTGGATAATTTTTTTAGTTCGTATTTCAATAGTAATGGGCATTGAAATGGTTGTATTGTGGTTTTGGACAAGAATCTGACAGTAGGTGCACACGCACAAGCTACCTTTTCATTTCATGATTTTGTGATCTACCTTCAGCAACAGTCATTAAAGGAAGACCTCTACTTACAGTTTTGTCTTGAAAAACATAAAGCAGAGCTAGTGAGACTCGCATGATGTGATTTTGAAGTTTCTAAGCTGGGTATAATACAAAAAATTTGGAGAAGTTGTATGTAGTGAAATGTATTCTGTCTGATAAAATTTAAAAAAAACCACATTCTATGCAAGACAATTGCAGATTTCCATCTTTGTGTGCCAGATGTTAATTGAAGTAGGAACACATGGATATCAAACATTTTTGTGCATTTGAAATATTCTAGTCTTCAATTTTTAGTAATCTTGTAGTTATTGTTAGAAATATGTATAACTTATGTAATACTGGAGATCATGTAACAGGTTTTAATGTACTGATATTTAGAATGACATGTTGTAGACAGAAATTTGAGTTGAATCCTTTGGAACAAAGGAAAAGTGTGTTGTATTCAGAGTTCTGACCATGAATGTTATCCCTTCTGCCTGTCAAAAAAGAGATGTGAATATGATCTGTGAGATGGGGTTTGGGTTTCTGCTCTATGGATTCTACCCAGGGAGGCACTGATCCTCTTCTGTCCCTGTCCTGTGGTCTGAGCACAGAGGTTTGAGGTGGTGTTAGGGCATGGGTTGAACTCTTCCAGCCTAGAGATTCTGTGATTCATCTTCTTTTGAGAGTTTTTACTTAGAGTAAATACTAGTGCAAGGTGGTGGCTGGTGTGAGTCTGTGCTGGAAGTCCTGTCCCACCCTCTGGTGCTTTCCTAGATTCCAGCTCTCCCGTGACTCCCTTTCTGCTCAAGCTGCTGGTCAGTGGGCACCAATGGGTGTCTGAATGTTGGTAGTTTTTTACATAGAAAGATGTCGTTTGTGTGAGGTTTGGGGGGTTTTGTTTTGAGTACTTCGTGGAAGTAATCAGACTCAGCATTTGACTGGATTCTTGTGGTGAACTTCAATGTAAAGAACATGTGGTATTAAAACAATGCTATTGGTTTTATAGAACATGTTGTTGTTATTATACGTTTGGTTTAAGACAAATAAGAATTAAATGGGTAAAGAAGAAAAATAATGTAGGTGCAGCGGTGTTGGGCCTTGTGATCTTAACTGGCACTAGCAAAAGGCATTGTAAAGACTCACGGCTCAGCTGGAAATGTAGCTTATACCTTGTCTTTCCTAGACTTGTACCATTCATGTAAGTTGGAGTTCCTGTCTATAGAAAGTGTTTAGTAAATAATGACCTAGGCCCCTTCTTTCTTAACTTCCTTAAACAGGAAAAGGAGAATTCATCTCATCTGCAATGTAGCCATCCCTCCTCTTAAGCCAGATCTTAGGCTTAGGCTCCTTACAACTCTTGATCTTCATTAAGATTTGATCCCAAGAGCCTCTTGATTTATTTTAGCCGTATGTGTCAGGATGAGGTGAGCTGCCCCTGGAAGTCACGTGTTTCTGCTCTATCATTTTCAAGGTGCTTTAGCTGACTAACTCGGGTGTCTGTGCATAGACACCACTATTTGATCAGATAAGGCACACTGCAACAATAGAACAATTGCATTGGCTTTGCCAGACAGGGTTGTTATTGAGGATAAAAGCTGTTCAAGATGACTGAGGAATCTGATATTTCATTGAGGATGCAGCTTCTGGCTGAATTTGCATGTTGCTGAATTGGACTGTATTTGAAAGACCTACACATGTTTACGCACCTTCTCTATGGGATTATTATTCAAAAGAATCTACAGGATTATTCTTCAAAAGGGAATGATTGTAGGGAATGATTTTTAAACGTATTTATTTAACTTCATTTCTTTTGTCAAATGTCTGATTTAGAAGAATGTATCTGCCTATTTATTCTATCCTACTTGATTTATCCCCAAAAGAATGATGAAAAATGACAAGGGGCAGCATTAAATGTGCCTACTATTGCAAAATATCCACTATACTGTAAATATCAATCTTGTAAGATTCTGTTTGAAAATATTTGCAGTTGATTTGAGATGAAAAACCTTTAACATGTAATAATTAAAGGATGTGGAAGTTTCTGTTTGGTTGAAAAACACCTTACCTGCAGTTAGCTTTGATAGATGAATGAAATCCCAGGGTCTTTAAAATCTCTTAATGACTAAAAGTAGTGGGAGAACAGATACTAAATGTACCCAAAGAAGTTCCAGGGCTGTGGGTGTACCATATGCATTTTGTAGTTTTTGTGATATAAAGTTCCAAATGCTTATTTTTTAATAGTTTATTTTTATCATTTGAAAAGGATGAGGAGGAAGGGTGACTGACCTTTCCAAATTTGAAAACAGTAAATTTGAGGAAAACATGAATACACTGTATTTCTGTATTGTCCTGCTCTAATGCTTATGCACTCTCTTGGTTTGAGATTGGATTCCTTTGATGGGCTGCTTCAGTGCTAAGGCATAAAGGGCAAACAAACTGCTTTTTGCAGTATGAAGGAACAATAAAACTGTACTATGTAACTCCTAATTTACATGTAAAATGCACTTTGAGTTACTTAGTGTGAGATACATGTATGTGTATTCACCTAATAGCTAAATAAAAAATTCAGGTTCAGAATTTGTCTATTACAGCAAAGCTGCAGCCTCCTCTCTGACTGTCAATAGAGCATTCTGGCTTTGTGAAATTGTGTTACTGAAATGGACAAAAAAGGTAAATACTTGCTGAGGACTCAGTCTTCATAGCAAATCTGAAACTTCCCTCAGGTTTCAGTGAAGAAGATCCACCTGATAAAACTGGAATTGTAGACAGCTAATGGTCCTCAGCTCTTCTGAAACGTGGTGAGCTCTGATTACAAAGGCTTTGCCAGCTTATGCTGGTTTGTACACAGCAATGCTTCCCTAACTATGGTGTAAGGTTTAAATTAGCAACTAAGGGAGTTACAAAAAGAAAGGGACAGATACCACCTAATTTTTCTGAAATCAAAGCAAACACAAGATTCATATGAAGATTATATGCTATCTTTTTGTTTAATGACACAGTACTCAGACCTTTAGTTGCCTCTACACGACGTTTCCTGTGTGGGTGGTTAAGTGTTGCTGTATCAGTTCTGAGCATGTTGATCCTGAGAATGCTGTGCTGGGGCTATGTAGTGATATTTACTCTTTCTGCATTGCCTGCAGGTGAGGTACATAAGGGATATCTTTCCAAATCAGGGATTAGTATCTTCACTTTTCTTCGGACTGTTGTTACTTACAGCTTTTAAAAGCTAAGTTGACAGGACTCCTTAGCATCTGACTGGCAACTCCAGATCTTGAGGCTAACAGGGTGTATTCTTTAGATGTCCTATCTTGTATCTTTTGCAGTTGGTCGCTTGATGGTTATATTTATGCTTCCACTTCCTGACCTTACTACATACTTGAGTTTTCAAATGTTGAAATTCTTCATTCCATCTGCCGCTTCTGTGTTCAAGACCCTGGGTAGTTGCTGAGATTTAAAAGATTAAAGCGGCAGATTTTCAGCAAGATTTCTGCACAACACCATCAGTTCCTTGAGCTCCTTTCTGCTGCCCTTTTTTTGTTGCAAGATCTTGATACTGTAGTCCTACTTCCTTATCTGATAGTAAGTCCTCCTAAAAAGCTTTTGACCCAATCTTGGATGTTGGAATCACTAGTCAGGGTTGTGCAGGACGTGTATTGTGATGTGTTGCATTCTTATCAACTTGCAGTGTAATCAGCTTCTTTTCTGTGGAGCTTTCTTGGTCACTATTATGTCCCCATCTTGTTAACAGCTGTCTTCTGATGAACAAAACACTGAAGTTGAGAGATGAAGAAAATTCTGCTTCTCAGACTCTTTGTGGAGGAAAATGGTTGCTGATTTCCTGCTTAGGCTTGCTGTCAGGCTCTCCTGGGGTAGAAAAAGCTTAGGAGAAAAATATTAGGCAAAACCATTGGGAAGATAGAACTGTTAGGCATTTCTGGCAATTTACTGCAAAAGAGTAGTGAGAGAAAAAGTTTAAAAATTTAGATCCGGCAGGTAGCACGGAAGTCCTTGTAGTCTGTGTGTGATAGACTGTTAAACGCTAGTGCATGTGTAGTGGTAATGAGTTTGGCTTCCAGACGTGGATGTTAAGGGCAATAGAACTTGTTCCTTTTTGAAGACTGTTTTGTTTATAACGTTCATTATCTTTGAGCTATGTGTGGTTTAGCAGTAAAGAACAAATTAAGTGAAGTGTATATCTTACAAGGATTTGTCCTATTCCTTTATTCTATCAGACCAAATGAATTATTGAGGAGAAGCTAAACCTTGTAGGTGCAGACAACCTTAAAAAGTGATACTTACAAGCAGACTTTTGCTTTAATAATTTTATTAATTCAGTGAATACCCTTGCTTTATTTCATTTGATTATTTTCTAAGTGGAGAAGTCTGACTTGGGGGGAGTAGAGGAATGGTCCTTTTAATATAGGTGGCTTGATTCCTGTTCCTCCAGGGAAATTTGAAATGCAGATAGTGCTTGTTAGGGACCTGAAAACTTGGCTTATTCATCAACATGATAATCTTCTGTTCAGGAAATGTATTTCCATATTTCAATCCCCCAAGCTTGTAGAAAATTTCTAGGATTTCAGGGTGGGGGTTCAACTTTCTGATTAGAAGCCCTACTGTTCATGTAGGGCACATATGCAAGCTATTGATAAAATGTTGTGTGGCAATGACTGAAGAATTAATAATGTAAGGAGTACTAGCATGAATGAGGAATTTAATCTTAGCGTGTCAGGGAGAGTTCATCATCTGTTCCTCAGTATGGAGGGGCTCTGTTCCAGTGAGGAAAAAACTCTGCAGTGCCAAACCAGGACTTCAATGGGCTCCATGATAGGCTGCAACAGTGTTCTTTCTTCAGACCATGTTAGTGGTTATGACACATCTCATAAGTTGTAAAACTCTTCTTATCTCTATTCATGCTGTTATCCAAAGTTACTAGGTTTTATTGTTCCATGTATGCCTTCTTTGTCCCTCAATATGTCATGTTTCTTTTTTAGTCTCTGGTTGTCTGATGCCATAACACATGTATTCCTTCTTGGCATGCTGGTTAACATGCCTCTAGACAACTTTGAATATCTCACTGTACATGAAGGAAATCAAATGAACTACATAGTGATTGGAGGCAGCCCTCAGAAGCCGGAGGGTGGGTATGCCTCTGAGCAGGACCTCAGCGAGGTAGGGGCAAGCACAGGTAGAAAGCTCCTGAAGTTTAACGCAGACAATTGTGAAGATTTCCTCTGAAAAGTAACAACCCTGTGCAACTGTGCTGGTGGACAGGGACCTTTGCAACCTGGTGACCAGCAAATGGCCCTTGGTGAGCAGTGAAAAGTGGCAGTGTCTAGTGGCATTAATCACAGTGGTGTGTGTGTTCCCCTGGCCTGAGACTGCCCTCAGCAGTCAGTCTGTGGCTGTTTCTAAACTCACCTGTAAATAGTTGCGTTGCATCTGAGGGGTGATCCCAAGGTGCAACTGCTGTGGGAGGAAAGGGAGGCAGAGACAAACCAGACCAAATAGGTGAGCAAGTGTAATATCTCCTGTGGCACACCCACATTTTAATTTGGCTTGGCATCACACAGGTCATAGTCTATCCTCTGATTCATGTCTGTAGTCCTTATTGCTATCTGTTGCCTGATAGGCTCTGACACAGAGGAGGAGATATTTCTGTAAATCATCCATCAGGTACATATTCTTACCTTGCACTTATGTATCTCATTTCCATGTTTTCACATTCAGTAGTACGGGTTTTTTTCAACCTGTCTTTAAGACTTTGTGGATATTGGCTGAAAGGAGATGTCATCTCTAGTGAAGTCTAAGTTGTGCATTAAGGAGCTGTTCTGCATAGAACATGTGCAAGTAAGAGAGCTGTGTCTTTCTAATATTTGAGGACAAGACTTTAGCAGTAATGCTATTGAAATTGCAGTGGTAAAAATCCATTATTTCTGTTTCATGAGTCTAAATATATTAATGTATTCAGAAGCCCCAGAATGAATAGCAATTGATTTTGTGACTTGTTCCTGTTCTTCTGAAAGTATATTCAAGAAATTAATCGAAATTTTTCTCAATTAAAAGAAAAAAACCAAACACACACTATTGGAAAATACTTTATTATTCAGCTTTTATTATTCTGAATGTTTTTTACAGTGATGTATTCTGGAATTAATAATTATTAGTTAGTTGCCCATAGCACCTTTGACCTCTCCAATTTAATGTTTTACAGCATCTGATTTATAGTGACTACTGCTTCTACCCTCCTCACACTCAGGAGTACAATCTGAAAACGCAAGCTGGAATATGATGGATGAATGAATGGGCAAAAGACTAAAGGCAGGGTGGGGCTTCAATGGCAGTTAGATTTTGTTTGAAGAGGAGCTGACTTTAAAAGCACTGGTGGTCACCACTCTCCTGTGAGAGCAAACAGGCCCTGCAGACCCCTGTCTGTGGCTGTGGTGTGTGTGGTGTTCTGGTCAGCAGTGTGGAGTGGATTACTCCAGGATAAATTGTTTCCTTAGCTCATATCTGCAGCTTGTGGTTTAAGTGACCCATTCCTTGTTTAGAGGAGAGTTTATCCGTCTTTCTGTTTGGTTCCTCAGATTCCTGAAGTACCTTAACCTGGAAAAAAGTCTTTCGCTGGTCCCTTAAAGGGAGTGCTGTGATGGATGTCAGAGTTCAGCTGTCCTTCGTGTATTCTGGGCTGGGTAACTGGTGACATTATCCTTATTTCAAAAGGCTGCAAAGTCAGGTCTTGAGTTTTCTTCCATCATCTGTATTACTCCTGCACTGCAGCTGTGCAGGAAGCTGTATCCAGAAAACTGAACTGTGTTNCAGCAGAGGAAAGAAACGCATTCCTGAGAGTCCTCATTACAGAGCATGAAGAGTATGGGAGACTGCTCATTTATAAAAATTGTCCTCCACCCTTAAGCAGCTGTTCTGGTTTTGTGCGTTGCCATGCAGTATTTGAACATCTTGGGAAGCCACAGATGTTTGACTCATACACTGGACCTGATTTGATCCTTATTCCTAATGCTGGAGCCTTTTGGCTGAGATCGCTGTGACGAAAACCTTGCTCCCAGCTCCCACTTCACTAAGGAGCAACACTTTTGTTACATATCAGGTCTGGCACTTGGTCCTCAGCTGTTTCACCACCACTTCCTGTGTTTATAGCTGGACAGTGGGTCTTGGCTGTGGACATGACATTTACTCAGAATTATGGCAGTTTTCTGTGAACTTTATGCCTGACACAGGTGTTTCAGAGAGGAATGTACCTTTGTATTCTGTGGCTTTAGAAAGTGTTAAATTAAGAGAAACAAGGGTAACATTAACATAGCACAGCTCAGATCAGTTGTTTTTATTGTATTGCTAGCCCAGGATGAAAACATGAGGACAATTTTTGTGACTAGGTGGTACATAATTGGATGTATATATCTATATTCTGATAGTCTGAGGGCATTCTCTCCATTGTTTTTGTGCTTGTAATCCAGTATTGGATTAATACCTGTGAATATGTTTGCATGACAATAACTTCTAATAGTTTTTTTTGTGATGGAAACAGTAAAAGGAGTAATTTCTGTGCAAAGAAACATTGAATTAAAGTGGGATTTGGCTGGAACCCAACAGTTACTTGATCCGTATCGAGTTGTAGGGCCCAGATATGTCATCCCTCCATCACATGGCAGTGGGGGGAAACAGCCCAAAGAATCAGCCTGGTGCCTCAGGAGCCTGTGGCATTCTAATGAACTGGGTGGTAGTAGGGTGTATCTCTCCTTTCTCCTATGATACTTCTAGTTGCTTTGCTTTATACTTCTTTTTGCTTGACCTACCCCTCATCCTTTCAGTTTTTGGATGTTCTGCTGTTACTTCTTCCAATTCAGCTTATTTTGTCTTAAAATTTGCCTCTTGGAATAGAGGTTTAATTACTGAACAGATGTGTTGTCTTCATTCTGCCTGCTCTAATTGCCTTTATCTCTGTTCTTCATTTTGATTCTTAGACTTTTAGCTCATTAAGTCCTGTGGAGCTAGAACTCTTTGTTAGTTAAAGACATAAAAAAAATAATATTCTTATCAGATCTTGCTGCAGTTCTGTAAACAAGCTACTTAATCATGCTTTTATGTCAATGCCAAAGAAACAAATAAAAACTTGTTGCACTGTGATTATAAACAAACGAATACAAAATTGCAGTCTAAATATTGAGATGCTTTTCCTTCCTTTGGATTTTGTTTTTTTTTAATTCTCATTAATGCTTTCCAAAACAAGATTAGCTAGAGACTTAAGTGGAAACGAATAATTTATGGAAGAAAATAAAGAAAGTAAAAGAGAAGTTGATGTTGCCTGAAATCCTTCATGGTCTGAAGCTAGCAAAGAGAGAGAAGCCAAAATGTAGCTGCAGGGATTGCTTGGATATAAAACCTAGGACATAACTGTGGGAATGCATTAAGGTACAAGAACTGGAATGCAACTATGTGTAGTGAAATCTGCAAAAGCTGGGAATGTCATGCACAGTGTTTGAGATCTGCAAGCAATTGGCAGCGTTTTTCTGAACTGTTCTTGTAAAAAACTTCTTTTCCTGAGCTTGGGGCCTGATTCAGTATTTTTTTTGTGTGTGTGTGTTCTTGGCTTGTACTCATGTGAACTAGAATGGAATTAGCAAGAGACAGTAAAGCTTTGGTTGTGTGTAGTCTCTCCTCAGTGGTATAAAGTTGGCTTAAGAAATTCCTGCTTCAAATCGTGCTTCCTTGTCTATATAACTTTTTCCAGGAAGAGCTGGGCTTTTTTGTGGGACTGAAATGCAAAATGTCTGATCCAATTTTCCAAAAAGCATTACAGAAAACTTCCTATTGCTTTTTTCCCCCCAAGGCAGGCTACTACTGGTAAACAGTGTGGCTCCATGAGCAGTCATGCTGGAATGACTGAATGGGCACCCTGTGATGGCAGCAAGGGCACTCCTTGCCAGAAATTAGTCCATTCAGCTCTCAAGGCAATAGCCTGATGAAGCAGCAATATTCATGGACTCTGAACAAAATGTCATCCATCCTCAGCCTTCTGTTTTTTCAGGTAGCAATAGGGAAGGAGGTGTCCAAAGAAACATGAGCTATTAAACAGAAAAAAAAGCTATACTTTAGCAATGCTCCATGAAAGCAGCTTTTGCTGGCATGTCAAATTTGCCTGGCCTGGAAGATTTGGCCAATCTATACTAGAGGTAAAAGATCTAATCAATTGTGCCATCCAAACTCCCTGCAGATTAATTGACACATGGCAAGTGCTGTATTTTTCCTAATCTCATTGCAAGGTTATTCATGAAATAGCTGCACCATTTGCAGATTTGAGCCAGGAGGTCAGCAAAAGAGTTAAGAAAATTCCCTCAGACTTTCAGTTTCTTTCCTTTGTTATTAGCTTCAAACCTATAGGTTATTATCTATACACGAATAGAAGAAAACAATTTTGGTGTGACGAATATTAGGATTGGTAAAATTTGATCACAAATCTTTATCAATAAGCCATGTTTTGTCAGTGATGTGATTTTTCTTCTTTTTACCGTCAAATTTCCTGCAATTCTTATGGTTCTTTAAAATCTGTGCTGTTTTATAGCTGAAATTTAAGTAAAACTGTGATGGCAATAAATGAGTTAAATGAAAGTGTGTCTGCCCCTTCTCTCCAGACTCAGAATATTTTTGTATAAAATTTTAAAGGAAAACCTTTTTATGCATGCAGGGCAGCTTTAGAAGAGGTAGAAGGAGATGTGACAGAGCTGGAACTGAAACTTGACAAGGTAAGCTTTTAATTCAACAATGTTTGTTCTTAAAAATATCGAAAGGTGTGTTTCAGTTTTGTTTTGAAGTTCACAGCTGGGAAGTGTCAGTGGCCGACCAAACACTCTGCTTTTGTGGAGGAGCGGATCCAGGTCGAGCTCACAGCTGGACCTCGGAGGCCGAGCTGAGCAAAGCAGCACCGGGCAGCTGAAAGTGCGGCGTGAACTCGCTCCTTCCCCCGGCTGAGGCTGAGGCTTGTGCAATTCCCTTTTGACCTGGCCCCTCACTGCGCCCCTGCGACTCAGCCCGGGGGGAGCTGCTGCAAACTCTCCAGCTTTCACGTGAGATAAAAGCTGGGGCTTGGTCATTGCTGCACCGAGAGCCTGTTGCACCACAATGGCATGTTGGATACTCTGTTTTAGAGGTTTAAAATCCATGCTGTTTGTCTTTGGTAATCTGAGGCACCGCAGCCAGGTATATAGATACATATATATATATCCTTCACTACTCTGTGGAGGACTTGACTATTGCAGAATTCATCCTGCTTTTTTCATGCTTTGTGCATGTATATAAAAATTATATGTAGCATCTTTTCAGCTCCTTGCTGTCTGTTTATTGGTTTCCTCACCTTGGGAAGCTTTTGTAATTTCTTTGCTAGTATTTTGAGAGTGGTTTATTTTTGGTTTTCATCTGTATAAAGTCTTCTTTCCTTTGTGTTTATGCGAAATGTTTTAAATTATCTGTGTTTTCACATGGCAGGCAGATGTCATTTGTTTACCTCCTTAACTGCTTTTTGAATACAACCTTTTTTTCCTGCAGCTATGAGTCGACTACAGAGAGCTAGAGACAAATAAAGATGGTGTCAAGCCTGAAGACTTATTGTTTACTACTTGTGATAGTATTTCTAGTTTTTTGTAGTTAATAATCTGACAATTTGCTCTTGAAAAATAAATTCAAGGTCCTTAATCTTGATTTGGTGTGAATCTTGGTGGGTATAACACACATTTTTACTGTAGGGGTGTTGAGTCTTTGGTAGATCAAACAGTGTAAGTATTTAAAGGATCTGAAAAAATCTATCTTGGAAGTTTGGCTTTTCCACCGGTCTGAAAGGATTGGTTTTGGGGAAAAGAATTCTCAAATTGCTTAAATGGCATTATTCAGGGCCTTGTAGTACAACACTAAAGTTGAAAGCTGAGCTTCTTGGGTGAGCTGAAGCAACTATGGCCTGAGGGCAGTAATTTGTCTAGGCTTGGTTGGTAATTTTTTCTGCTCAGTTGTTCACGCTAAACTTGGTTTTATTGTCCCACAATTTTGACTTTGAGCTACGTTGTCTGCAGTTTTTTCCTCTCTGGAAGAAAGAAAGCTGGTTTCAGGCGTGTGAGCTATAAGCAAAGGTGAAGGAAAAAGGTTAATGTTGATAACGATTTTTTTTTCTATCCATTGTTCAAGCAACTTGGACATCCATCAGAATGTGGAAGATCATGTTCAGCTTTCCATTTTTCCTAAGGATCTGAGTCAGCATAAAATTTACTGGGTAACTGAGGCAGGAAGGATGCCTGGATGGTTTCTTTTTCCTGCATAGGATCAAATACTTATATGTTACTTTTCATGAAAATTTGTTTAACATTCTTGAAAAATCTTTCAGAGCTGAAGGTTCAGTCTTCTGATTTGATTCTCAGTTTGGCTTAGGGTGGGGGAACTCAATCATAATACATCCCTTCTCAGGAGAGCATCTTGGCAATTGCAGTAACCACTCTTTGTTACATTAATGGCCCAGTGCATAAATGGTTCAAAATGTGGGAAAACATCCACCACAGGGTACTGAGGACCTTCCTATCAGACTGTGCAGTACCACGAGGGCTGAGGTGCTGACTGAAGCAGTGAGCGGTAGGGATAGAAAGCCATCAGATTAGTCTTTGTGAGTGAAAATATGGTTGGTTTCACCTCCTGTGATGTAGCCATGGCTCTTCAGCTGTGCTTTGTGCACAGAGCCTTTTGCTTTCCTGTGCCTGTATTCTGGGTGTCTCAGGATGAAACAACTGCTGTGGGTTTCTTTTTTGTTTGTTTTGTGGTGTTTTTCCTCAGAAACCACAATAACCTCATCGTTTGCTTGGGTTCTAACCAGTTACGTTTTAGTTGCTGTACTTTTTGCCCCCATAAAACTCTCTCTTGAAATATGTGCAGAATCTCAGTTAACAATAAATCAAGTAAAAAATAATTTAAAAAATTTATAGCATATCCTAACAGCAAATCAGTTGATCTAGAGCAATATTTTTATAGCTGTCACTATACAGTAGAAATCTTTTCATAGAATCTGAGGCTGAGAATTTTAACTTTTGAAATTTTTATTTCATAACCTTAACTAAGCTCAGTGTGTTCATGTTTATATGATGGTGTAAAAACCAAACAAAAATAAGCCTTCCACTTTCTTTTTTTATACTCATTTTAGCTGGTGAAGCTTTGTATTGCAATGATTGATACTGGGAAAGCATTTTGTACAGCCAACAAGCAGTTCATGAATGGAATTCGAGACCTTGCACAATATTCCTGTAAAGATACGTTGGTTGAGGTAAGTTCTTTGAGGTGAAAGTGGAGGGAGAGAAACATAATTTAAAAAGGGTAAAATGTAAACAGCTAGCAAGAGGTAGTTGAAGTTTATAGTATTATTTGCCTTTTTGCACCTTTTTCTTTGATATCTCTTTTAGAGTGTGGGTTTTTTTGGCTGTGTGGTGCACTGCAGGTGTCTGTGCTTTTTAGTTTCAGCAGTGACAGGGGTCTGCCAAATTTCAGAAAATGTGTTAGATTAGTGTGTGTGCTGGTGATTGCAACATGTTAACCATTTTTTTTGAGTAAGAGTATTAAACACGAAAAATATTAAGTAGTGTAAAATTATAGACTGTGAATTAGTGTTTTAGATTATGTGAGCTTCCCATACCTTTAGTCAATTTGAATTTTTCCTGGTCTCCTTAAGTTTGATACTTTATTTACAGGTAGATAGAAGTAACATTTTTGTTGCTTGTGTCTTTAATAGATTTATTTGATATTACAGCTGTGTTCTCCTTCTACCATAATGGTTTTAGTCTCATAATCTTGCTATAAGGAAAATGAATTTTCAAGTTCTTTACTGAAAATCTGTAAACCTCTGAACTGTTGCTTTTGTGCAGTGTGTTTAGTAGGGCTTAACTTCAACCACTTTTATTTTCTCTTTACAGACCAGTTTGACGAAGTTCTCTGACACCTTACAGGAAATGATCAATTATCATAATGTGAGTATTTCAGAGTAATGGTAAAGCTTTTCTTGTTGATATTATTTGCAAAGTAATGGTTTAAATGGTGTTAAATAACTCTTGTTTTAGACTTGTAAATATTTTATTAATGTTTTGTTTACAAAGTATTTATAAATATCCCATTTTCTGCAGATTTCCATTTTGGTTTATTTTTCATTTGGAATTTGTAGGCTTTGGTGCTCTAAGACAGTAAATACTGGGTAGTTTCATCTTTTTGAATCAAGCTGATGGTAACAGTTACAGACTATGAGCTTATGCCTTTGCTGGTCTGAAATAATGATTGCCTTTTCCATAATTGCTACTTTTTTCCCTATCCTTTCTAGTACACAAAATGAAGCACCTCTGATTTGCATATATTTTTCTTTTTGGAAGTATAGCAGATTTAGACAAGTGTGGAGAAAGGAGAAAATGCTAGGATTTAAGACTAATATTAATTTTTAGCATGTCAGAGTTAATCAGAAACTTCAGTTTTCCCTGGGTTGAAAACTAATTTGTTTATTTTCCTCTAAAGAATTTAGTTTTGTACTCTGAAAGCCAAAAGGATGTGTTTGTTTTTCTATTTTCTTCCTCTTCCATTGGCCCAACTGCACTTCATTAATTTTCCAGCAAATTGCTGAAAATATGCAGGACGCTTAAAATGTGTTTTTTCATACCACTAGGAGTTTAAAAATCAACAAGATGCAGAGAATGCAATGCAAGTTTGTTAGCATTAACTTAGCTTTCTAAAAGTGTCTGATTAGGCCTTTTTTTTAAATGCATGCATTTTAGAAGGGAGGCAAAGTAAAGCAGATTAATAACATTGTGTTTGATTTTCTTTCTATTATACAGAGTGTACATATCTGCACCTAATCTAATGAAAACTGTAAAGAAGGGAGTAAGTGAACAGTAGTTCTTGGGTTGTAGAGAGAAGGGAGTGCAAAGGTTCAAAGCAGCAGTAGTTGGAGCAAGTATTACTTTCAATTCTGCAGATTAGATGGAGCAGATAAACCCAGGCTGTCCCTGTTTGACTCTCTTTATCACACATCTTGCTGCTGGTTACATTCTTAACCATGCCTTTTATCTATGGTTTGCTCTTTTGGACACCTCTGACATAGGTCCTGTATTGCTGCTGCTGTTACTCTGTGTGATCATGGCTTGCACTGCTTTGGTAAAATTTGTACAACTCCCCCTTTTGGGCAGTTTGAAGGCAGAAATCAGAGAACAGACCATGTTAAAAGAAGATTTCTTTTCAGATCTAAGTAGGACTAATCTGAGTTCTGTCTTGCTTTTTTTTTTCCCCCCTCTGTGCCCTTGCTGTGCTCAGGCATAGTGAGAATGAAGTGGCTTTTACCAAAGGTACAAACATCAGGAGTGAGGCACCATTGCTTGGCCAGATATGTTGGTCCTGCATTGCTTTTTGTGAATCTGCTTAGTTCAACAGGGCTTCCTGGCTCAGAGTGACAGGTCTGTTGCTGAGCAGGTTGACAGAGCCATCAGGAGGGAGAAGAAGCTAGAGGAAGAAAGAGGAAAGAAAGGATGGAAGGGATAGGAGGTGCTCCCACTGAGTTCTGGATGACTGTCAGTTTTTTCATGTGGGGCTTTGCTACAAGTAAGGCCAGGGCCCAGACTAATGCAGCATCTTCACTGATTCAGCAGTGGGGGTGTAGCTGTCACAGCTTATGACAAATAGCAGCATTCTTAGACTTGGACTGTATGAAAGGTAGTACGTTGACAAAGCTGTAAATCTCATCAGATCGTGGTCTGGACACTTCTTTCTGTTCTTTTAGGGGAAATGATGTATATGTATTTTTCTGCCTAGCACATTTTTTCTCTTCATTACTCTAAGCAGAATGCAAGGCTCATATTTCTGGGAGTCCTCTAATCATTTTAGTTCCCATCTGGTTTTATCTTTTGGTATTGATCTTGATTGGTGCACTCCCCAGGCACTGGCAAGCTTAAATGTCACCAGTGGGAGTAGTCCCAGTGTGACTCCTGGTTTGTCAAGAAGTTCTTTATTCTAGTTGTCTGCTTTTCTGGTTTCCCTAAGTGGGAATACAAACAGGATCTTCCATGTGTTACTGGTAGATACAGGACAATTCTGGTTGGAAGGGGCCTCAGGACGTGTGGATGGTTTGACTGCATGCCTAAATCAGGGTCAGATACAAGTTTGGAGCAGGTTGTTTGGGTTTTGGAAATCTCCAAGCATGCAGACTGGATGCAAGGTACAGTACCACTGTTAGAGTGAAGCAGTCATGTTTTCCTTCAGTGTGTCTAGAAAAGAGATGAGCTGATAAAGGTTTTGCTGTCAGTATCTGGCATTACATAGCTTCTCATTTCCAAATTTCAATAAAGAAAGTAAGACTGAGAACATTTAAAGAAAATATTTTTTGACCTTAAACTTTGAAGTTTTGACTTGCTTTTTCAATGAAATTATTTAATATTTCAAGATCTTTACCTTTTGTGGGAGATTCTGTTCAACTGGGTCAACTTTATTTTTGTGATGCTGCCTTGTATATTTCTGTTATGCAGAATTGGAGGTGTAGAGGGGTTGAAAATTGAGGCAACATTTGTTGTCTGCACAATAAGAAGTGACAAAAGGATTTTTCCAGTAGCCATTGGCCTGTTCCATTCCATGCTAAAACTTAGTGGGCAGGTGTGAAGCTGTGTGTTTCTATTTTCCAGTTAGATTTTTTTGGGTCATGAGAGAACATATAAATTGTCTCCACACATCTAGGTGTGCTTTGGCCTTATAATATTAACAAGTGTCTTCAACTTTACAATTGGAATGAGTTGATTATATTTTGTACCCACCAGCCGCTAGCCTCCCCAAATCATAAGTAATTTTGGAAGCATTGCTTAGATCACTTATTCTTAAAAAGAGGAATCAGCCATTTGTTTTAGTAGTCCAACAGTGAGTGGTTTTTTTACAAATGTATTATGTAAAGGAGATGGTACTAAATACTCATGTACGTTACATTTTCAGCATTAATTTCAATCCATGGGTTTGGGGTTTTTGCCAGAAGTTAAGAGCATGTTCTTTCTATTGTTTCATTTGTCTTTTAATTGTTGATAAGTTGTGAAAGTCTAAGAACCAAAAAAAATTATTTCTTAACATTCAAAGTTGTTTCTTTAGGAATATTGCTGTACAATTAACATGAATAAACTTCTGTGAAACTTGGCATGTCTCATATTGTCAGGATGAGAGAATAAGATGCCAGGAGCTCTTATCTCTGCTTATAACCACAGTCTTTAAGAGAAGAACAGCAAAGATGTTTGGTTTGTGCTATTTTCCTTATTTTCTTCCTTATCTTTCATTATTTCAGAACTACTGTGAAGGGATTTATATTTTGATATTAGAGATGTGGTGGTTTAATAATAATTCTCATCTAATTCTGCATAATTGCCATTTGTATTTCTGAAATCAGAAGGTATGAGTACCTCTAAGTTACTGACCTACATAATAATGCTTTTCTTTCAGATTCTGTTTGACCAAATCCAAAGATCAATTAAAACACAGCTTCAGACTTTCGTTAAAGAGTAAGTTAATTTGCACTTGTAATGGGAAAATTATACAAAAAATGGAATTTAAAAAATCTGATTTGAGTGGGTTGGAGAAACATCCTTCCTGTAAATAGCCACTCGTAAATTGAGAGGTGTGTATTAAGGGTTTGTCAAAAATCACCCCAGGTCACTGAGGCTTTAGATCCAGCTGCAGAAGTGTTGCAATAGGATGAATTTCTGATCTAATTACATGTTGTAATTGTCCAAGCTTGGGGGACAAAGCTTTTCCCCAGTAAGCATTAGATGTGTTCAGTTATGTTTCAGTTTTATCCTTTCCTTGAAAAAAAAAGGACAAGAAGCTTCTGTCATAAATTTCCATTTGACCCAAGCATGTATTGAAGAATATAAAATAAGAAAAAGACACCAGCTACAGCAGTCGTGCGCTTGATCTGTCTGGTGTAGCTTTAAACTCTTTTTCATGCTTTGGAATTAATTTGTTACCCATATTTCCTTTCTCCATAGAGATATTAGGAAATTTAAAGATGCAAAGAAGCAGTTTGAAAAAGTGAGTGAAGAAAAAGAGAATGCTCTGGTGAAAAATGCCCAAGTTCAAAGAAATAAGCAGCATGAGGTAGAGGAAGCAACCAATATTTTGACTGCAACACGGAAGTGTTTTCGACACATAGCTCTGGATTATGTTCTTCAGGTAAGGGCAGCAATAAAAGTTACTTTTCAAAACCTTTTGTTATATATGGTTAGAGACATGTCCTTTACAATGTTACAAGTTCTTTTTGTAAGCTTCTTGGAAGCTGTGGCGATTCAGGGGAAAAAAGAATGACTTTATCTGCAATTAATTTATTTTTTAATAAAATCTGAGGAAAATTAATTGATGCATTCTTACTGCTTTAATGCTCTGGTATTCTGTGTCCTTGCTGCAATGACAAGTTTAATTTTCAAGTTGAACATGAATCATGAAAAAAACCCAGTATTTGCCTGATCCTTATCTAAATGTTTCACGAGTTGGATATGCTGCAGTTTCTTATATATTTAAAGTAAAAATTGTAACCTAGCCTAGGAAATACATATTACCGGAATAATTCTGATATAGGATGTTGCGTACTACTGCAATTTCCAGCTGTATGCTTGGGTTGTATCCAGCTTGTCTAGATGCTTCAGAGTTTGGCATTGTGCTATAAAGGGGAGTCAAGAACTTAACTATTCTTTACCTTTTCAGTGAAGATCTCCTGTCGGGTGTTGAGAGGTGTTCTTTGTCATGCTGCTTTGAATACTGTAAAACAGTAATAAATTTTCTTTTGATACTTAAAATTCATCTGGTTCATACTTACCCACAACTACAGCAAAACAGAATTTTTGCAACTCAGATCATATGAGAGGTTGGGGGTTCCCAAATGAGTCTGAGCTTCTCCTGTGTTCAAACATAGAACAGCTCTTTACAATTAAGGTGGTTTTATATTAGACATTATCATCTTGATTTGTGACAGTCCAATCAGTTATTTAAATCTTAATTAACTTTTCTGTAAATTGCTTTATGAGCTGTAAAATGAAGTGGAACCTGTCAGCCTGGGCATGTTCACAGACATGGTGGTCAGTGGTTAACTCTGAACTCCTGCTTTTTGAACACGAAGGTCATTTGGGTGTTTAAAAAGTCGTGTGAATTATGCCCCACAGGATTATTTGTACTGGCACCAAATGGTGTGGGGGAAGCTGGCAGTCACTACTATAGTAGGCCAGTTCCTTGTGTGTGCACTGAACTGCAGGTTGTTTGCCTCCTGGTATTTGTATGTTCAACGTAAAAGCAGTTCCTGGGATAAAGATGCATTTATTGTAACTGGGAACAGTTTCAGCATCTCTCAACGTGAACAAAAATTAATTCAGCTTTAGGAATTCCTTCTACTTCTGTGATCCTTCTTGGAAAATGGCTTCTCAGCTATGGTCTCTTAGTAACTAGGTTTGCTTTAAACTGTAATTCAAAACCTTTGCTCTCCTTTTATTTTTATTTTTCTTTGCCTCATGGGCTGAGGGTTTATTCTGTACAAATAAATCTTAATTATTTTTGCTGCAGAAGGTTTTCCAAAATAATGACCACTTAAGTACAGAAGTACAATCTGGTTTTGATTATAGCTTCAGAGAGTTTATTTATTTTGCTGAAATTCTAAACTGACATAGAGGTGTTAAATTACAAAATCATGCCTGTTTCTGCTAAGTGGGTCTTTTAAAGTAAAATCTGTAGTTCTGGATGGCAACATTTAAAGATTAGGGAGCAAAGAAATAGGGGAACTAGGTGAATGTGAAAAATCGGTTATATTTTCTATATAATGTGAAATTCCTCAAGTTCGAGGGCAACACCACTAATCAGTGACTTCAGCTAGCTTAAAAGCACAGGTATACACGGAGAGTTATTTATTGAAATTGTTATGTTCTTGCTTGCCTAGGACTACTTTTGGGGCAGTTAAATACTGTGAGTCTGAGGGGAAGATAACCCTGCCCCCACCTTCGCTCTGCCCTGGCAGCGGTGCTGAGTGCAGCTTCTGCAAGGAGTTGGGCTGGCTTAGCTCACACTGTTTGAAACACCTTGAATTCAGTCTCTTGAAAATGGGTACCAATTTTCCTTGCCTGAAAGGTGTATTATATTGCTTCTAGCTGGCACATGGTGTCTTGTATTTTCCCTTCTGATATAAGGAAATTGTGACTATCACCATGAAGCTGAAGCTTTGTGAGTGTTCTCTGCTTGCATCACCTTGATATCATGACAGAACTAGAAGGCATCTTCTTTTAAAAGTACTTTGAGAAGTCTTATATTGAGCTATCTCCTTCTTCCAGTGTTTTAAACTTGGATATGATTATTTGGAGAAAAATTGCAAATAAAATAAGAGGTTTGGAATAAAAGAAATTGCTTGTTTGTTCTTTTTTCCTAGATCAATGTTCTTCAGTCTAAAAGGAGAGCAGAAATATTAAAATCGGTAAGATATACTTTTTCCTCTATGTATCAAATATTTTAATCCATCTGAAATTAAAAATATGACCACACAGCAGTATGCTAAAAATCTAGTCCTTTTATTGATCAAAATGTTATCAGTACAATTGGCAGTTTGGTGACTGTCAGCTTGGCCTTTAGTATTACTGGGCATATACATTTCACTGTTTTTGATCACACTGTGGTTCAGATTTGAACATTTACAGGTTTTCATTCTTGATCCTTTGATATGTGTTCCATGGTTAAAATCAAACTTTGTTTGCCGAGAATTCTGCTGTTTAGATCTGGTTTGTTACTTTGTAAACAGGAAGTGCTACTTATAATCTATTCTAAGATGAATTCTGCTCTTTCTAGGAACAGGGCAAATTTTAATATGAATAGTATGGTATCTGCTAAATTAATATAAACCTATATCTGCATGCCAATTTTCTTCACATTGTATTCCCTTTTCTACTTTATATTATCTCTGTCAAAAGTTTATTGAGATAGAAGTGACAAATTAAACAGTATTTTTCTTTCAAACGTCTGAAGTTGGTCTCCCATAATTTTTTTAATTCCTTAAAATGCAAAAATTTTACTTGGGTTGGTTTATAACTGCTTGCTATTCTGCTCTGCACCTTCCCAACTTGTTTTCTGTTTTAAGGCTGGACAGTCTCCTCAGCTCTGTTCCTAGGGGTTATGGGTTTGGATCATTAGTAAAATATTCTATAGCCACTCTCTAGCTTACACGTTCCAGTTAAACAGAAGATAACAAAAATTTCAGGTGACATGAATTAGAAGTAGTTTTCTGCCATTAAGTAGATTTCTTTTGTTTTGCTCATGGGGTTAATCCTATCAACTGATTTCTGAGATTTTATGGCTTGGTTTTTTGCTTTCTTTACCTTGCAGATTTATTTTACAACATTGGAAGCTCTATGAGGTATTGATGTAAAACTGTCAGGACATGAGAGGGGAAATTGAACCTGAAACTGTAGGTTCTTTATGTGAATTGATATATTTATGTGATATGTGATACAATTTTTAAGAGAATAAGTATGTACTTTGTTCCTTCTAGATGTTATCGTTTATGTATGCACATCTGGCTTTTTTCCATCAAGGCTATGATCTGTTTGGTGAACTTGAGCCCTACATGAAAGATCTTGGTGCACAGGTAACAAATTGTTTTAAAAATACATAACTATATGCTGAAATGGAAGAAATTTTGATATATGCCTACATATCAGGTACTTCATAGATTTATTCAATAGAAAGGGAATTGTACTATGATAAAGGCAAAGCATAAAAATATACTGTAATGAGAGGAATGAAAATAGTTACAAACTGAAAGTTGTCAGTTTACTAAAATTAATACTCTCTTTAGGATTTACATACTTTAGCATAGCCATGTACTCCTCTGTAAGGTACATTGTGATATGCAGGACACTGGATTATTTGGATGTCAAAATTTTTGTGTATGACCCCTGTTAATAAATATATCTAATAATAATAACTAG
Organism: Drymodes brunneopygia; assembly: GCA_013400955.1. Lineage (NCBI taxonomy): Eukaryota > Metazoa > Chordata > Aves > Passeriformes > Petroicidae > Drymodes > Drymodes brunneopygia. The sequence goes on from VZTZ01034838.1 coordinate 289,857, forward strand.
ATTAGGCTAGTTTTCCTTTTACTCATACTTTATTTACTCTATAAATTATGCAATCTGCATAATTAAACTTTGATGTGTGCAAATATAGCTTTGATGTTAGCAACTTAGACCATAAAATGGAAGTATGATTTTAATAAGTAGTGCAAAATTGAGTTCCTGCATGGAATCCTTCTTGCCTGGTTTTGTTGTTTTAGTTTAAGAACAGACAATTGACACTTCTGGATTTTCAGTGAGGGACTCATGAAAAGATTAGATGGACCACTGCCAACTGCACACAGGAGACATTGAAAATGGTTATGCTAAGAGATTAGAACATAAAGTATTCAAATGAAGATCTGTCTGTGGTGCAGGAAGAAGACTCAGCAGTGTCTTGACTTGTTTTTTTAGTGCAAGTTGTATGAGCACTTTCTATTTGCCTCTATCTGAGGACTTGCAACAAGTGTTCTGATACAAACCCCTCTATCACTACTTCCCAAACAGATCCACAAAGCAGCCAACCAAATTTTTAGGTGTCTGTCCAGGTAAAAAAGCAAATAAATGTCAGCAAATTTCTGCATTCATCTTGAGTAGATGTCATTGAATGTCTAAGACATGAAATTGTTCTGAGCTGGTTATTTCTGCCACCACACTTGTCATCTGTGCCCCTCAACCTGTTTCTGTGTCTGTGCAGTAGAGCAGATTGGGAACTGTAGGAAATAATTCCAACAGTCCAATGGCTGAATAGTTATTTTTCTGCTAGATTAGGCCCCAGTTGGGTTACTGTGGGTCTTGATTACGTGTAGAAACATGTCAGATCTTGGTGTAATAGGGGCACTTGAACAGTTCAGGTGGATGTTAACTCTTCTGTACCTGTGCTCGTTATTCTTCAATCCCGTTCCAGTTTGGGTTGTAAGTGTTGAACTGTAGTGTCTGCTAGTATAATATGTGTGTCCTGTACTTCTGTGGAAGATGGGACAGGGAAAGGAGACGAAAACTGTGGAGCTGACAGTGGGTTATGCTGTCAGCCAGGCTTCAGTGTTTCCATTTCATTGATGTGATTGGAGCAAGAAAACACAGGGTTATTTTTGAATGTCTGGTCATACTTTTGCTTGATCTGGTAAGGAGCACTGTGTAGCATTCATTTTGGTGCTGGTATCATAGCAACTGAAGGAGTTAAATTTAGAAAATTCATAGCTAAGAATGTTTTAAATATATTGCAGTTGGAGCAAGGATAGACTGAAGACCCTAAAGTTGTACAACTTGCGGAATTGTTCTTTTGTAGAAGACCTTGGCATTTAAGTAATGGATGTTTTTCATGACAGAAGCAGATTTGTCAATAACTGTTGAAAGTTTTAACAATTGATGGCGTTGCAGCTTGTACTGGTTGAAGCTTCTGCCTTTAACAAAGTATGTGTGACATAACGGGGATTTTCTGGATTTTTGTGAAAATGCTGTTAGATTCCTTCTGTTGGTGAGTGAGTTTTCATTCCTAGGGGAATTTTGCATATGATCTTAATTACAAGGGTTAACAGCATCTGAAGTAATAAAATTGATCTTAAATAGTACAGTTAAAATTTTGATTTATTTTTGTTGTATTTTCAAAATAACTGTTTTACTGTGAGGGAATAGGATTAAGTAATTTTGCTTTCTAGATGCTTCAGGTCAGGGTAGGATCCCTTGGGAATCAGATAATTGTATGGGAGTCTTTAATAGTATGCAAGCATAATATAAGCTTTTGCATGGAAACTATGATATTTGGTACTTTTCATATGATATGTGGTATTAGTTTAAAAAGAAAACATTCAAATTTTCTTTAGGATGACTATTCAAAAAGCTAACTATTTTAGTCTGACCTAATTATCCTCAGAATGCCAGTTAGAGCATTATGTTTATAAAAATACATTTACCAGTAAGTGCAACAGTTTGAAAAACCTAATTCTCTGAAAATTGCCCAGTAATACTCTAATGACAGGAATTTTGATAATTTAGTTGTGATTTGCTACAGCTTTTGATAGTTGTATGCTGTTGGTCCTTTTTAAGACGATGTGCTGCTCACCTGAGTGAAAAGGAGGAAACTCTGGTTTGAGCCTGCAAACAGGAATGGTGCAATGCTGTCTTCATAGTAAAAAAATTAACTGATGGAATGAGCTGCTTTGTTTTGGCTGTGGTAAATGTACCCTTAAACACTTGTATTCAATACAAATTAGAGGTAGTTTATATTTATATAATTTATATAATACCCCAAGTGACTGCCTTCTGTCTCATCTAATGGGGTAGAAGGAAGAATTTCATGGGGGCCATGTGCAGACTCCTGGTTCTGAAGTTTTAGCAAGAAACTTGATTCCTATAAAGTTTTTAACAGCACTTGACCCAGTTCTCATCTTTATCACGAAAGAAAGGGTTTCTCAAGGGTTCTTGTTGCAAAACAATCTTTGAGCCCAGTCTCTGTTTCAGAGGCTGTTGTGTCATTTTTAGGTCCTATAGCTACATAAATGTGGCATCTGGACACTTCAGCCTTCAATGTGTTCCTGTTCAGAAATACCTGTAAAAGTGCTGATAGGGCTTTTTGAGCCAGAGGGGAAGACAGGGAGAGAAGAGTTAAAAAAAGTAATGGAGTATGGAATTGGATCCAGATGTTTCAGCTTTCTGATGCCTCCATAATTGTTGGAGACTGTCTAGCACAAGGGTGTAAGAGCCTGTTATTGTCTGTTTTTTCTCATTTATATTATGTCAAGCAGGGGAAGTAAAAGACTGGGGAAATGGCCAGAGTTGGCAGAGCCTGTCACTTGTGGTTCTGAGAGTGGGTGGAGGGGATCCTCTTTGTGTGTGGATCAGAGGATCTGTTAGTCATGCGTGCCTTTGCCAAGTGAGTGACCCAGCTGGGAGCTGGTGCTGCTGCTGCTGTGTTCTGGCTGGGGCCTGGAGCGGAGCCAGCTGTGTCCCACAGCCCGAGAGCTGCGGGCTGAGCCCGTGCTCAGCGCTGCGCCTGCCCCGCTGCGCACCGACACGCTGGGGCCGGGGTAATGGCAGGCTCGTGTTACAGGCTGCACAAAGGAGGGGCTCATCGGCTTCCATGGCCTGCCACATAAGCACCAAACCAACTGGTCTTTCAGGCAGCATCTGCTTCTCTACTGCATTTCTGAGTTAAACATGAAGGTCTGTATAAAACAAACAAACAACAAAACCAAAAGAACCAAAACTAGAAAACAAAAACAACCAAAACATGCGACCAACCACAGAAGAAAACTCCCACCGAACTTTCTCTTACGGGGTATCTTAAATTTACCTTTTTTTTTTTTTTTTGTGATGGTAAAAGGAAAAAGTTCATGTGGTGCTAGAGACATGCTTGCAGCAAGTTTTTGGGTAGTGTCTTTTTAATTATCACAGACTTTGTAAGGATACTAAATTAAATACACTCTGTGACAATCTCTGTTATTTTCAAAACCAAACTTTTATTTCCAAAATGAATTTGATTGTCTCTACCTAAGAGTTCAAGCAATCTTCTCTGGTCAGCTGATCAAAACTATTGACACAAAATCCTGGTTGAGACAGTTCTCCCAATTTGTGGAGGGAAAAATCCATAGCACTTGCTCCTTCTAGTTTTTGCTTCTCCTGCCAGTGCTGCTGCATAGGCCAGCAAGAGCAGCTAAAGCATGAGTCATCCTCTTGGGAGACTGAGCACCAATGCGGTACAGTCGCATATGCTTGGCACCATGCTGTTCTTTGAAACTGTTCGTCTAATGCTGACAAGAAATGTACACCTTTGGAGAGGTTAATTCAGGGTGGCAGAGCAGTGCTTTAAACGAGGCTTCAGTGGTTGTTCAAGGTAAACAATTTGTGACAAAGAAGTAATTATGCTATGCAAATAAAATAAAAGTCTTGCAATGTCTAGACATAATATGTTCTCTTTTTTTTGTCAGCATTGTGAAATCTACTGAGCCAAATTTCTCATGATAATCTAAAGATCCAATTTTCTGTTTCTCTTTACAGCTGGATCAGTTGGCTGTAGATGCTGCGAAGGAGAAGAGAGATATGGAGCAAAAGCACTCCACTATTCAACAAAAGGTACTTGACAGAATGTAAAAGGCAGCTTGTGCACACTTTTTTTTTTATCTGTATCATCTCTCCCCAGCATCTCTGCATCAGAACTACAAGGAATGGTATTTTTAGTGCAGAGAGACAGACTGACACGTCATTAAGTGTAGGGTTGGATTGCAGATATTAATTTTGTATTACTGAACCAAATATTACGCTTAGTTTTTACTGAAGCATAAATAGAACAGTGGAATTTATTGGAATGCTGGGATTCTAGCATTTCAGTAGAACTCTTACTTCCTATTACCTCTTAGATTGAATAAGTTGTACAGGTTTCTGTATTTCCCTGCTGTGTGTTTGTAGAAGAGGTGTATGTGCTGCACAGCCCTACAGCCATAGGTTTCACATTGGGCTGTGCCAAATTCAAGTGCAGTACTTGGAGCTCATGTGGCAGCTGCTGTTGCATATAAAGAGCAAAAGTAAACTTTTAGTAAAGAGTGTCTAATGTACTGGTTCAACTGTGCACAGATATGAAATTGAGAACATTTAATTGCTGTTTTGGCGAGATATGTGCAATAATTATTTTTACTTCTTGAGAAAAATTTATATAAATCATGTTGGGAGAATAACTTCTGTCGTTTGGATGTTTCAGAAGCTCTAGATCAGTATTGGTTTTGCAGGTATAATGCTAGAAGTTAAAAATATTTCCAGTGAACTCTCTGGTAGTGAGCTAGTACTGCAGGCACTTTTGAAAGGGATTAGATACCAATTTAAAGGTAATGCTACACTTTTTACTCTCATTCAAATACATTCTCTATCTGTTCAGGTGGCATAAATTAAAAAAATAATCCCACCCAATGTAAATGAAATCTGATAACTAAATAAATTCAGGAATGAAAACATGCTGAATTTATAAGTTGGGTAGCCTTAGTAGGAGCCAATATTAATACTAATGGGAAAAGTTCACATTTTCAGTTGCTGAAAACATTTTTATTGGTGCATCCTGTCATCCCTTTAGGAGTTGGTGGGAAGCGTTGGGATGGCTGTGAAATTGAGCAGATGTGCTGGTGAGGGCAGAGCTGACATGCTGTGCTTGGAGTCAGGAGATAACTACAGGCAAGGAAGGGAAAATGGGAAAGATGGAACTTGAGAATTAACATTGAAGGTCAAATTTGAAGTTTTTTGGGTTTAAAGGCCTAGTTTCAGGAATGGAGAGTAGTTGAGAGGTTTACTGTTAAGAGAACATTGGTTCATGGTGAAGGATGTAAGCAATGAGCAATTAAATTATCTTTTAATTTGCCATAGAAATAATAACTTGTTACCATGAATTATGGTCACTGCTGTTGCTAATGGAGTTTACAGTCTTTGTTTTTTCTTCAAATGCTGCTTAAGGCTGCTTTACAGGTAAACTACTTCTACTAGTTTCAATTATTACAGAAACTTTCAAGCTTCATGAAGCTTGTTAAGCCATATCTGTGTGTAATATAAATGTTCTTGGTTTCTAGTAGGAGTGACAAGCACAGTGATGTTACTTTTATTGTTGCTTACTTTAATTGACAATTTGATCCTGTCTCTATAATATAGTCAGGGCAGTTAGACTATACTGTATGTTGTCCTCTTAAGTTGTGTTTTGAGTTTTAAATGTTATCTCCTGTCCTTATCAGTGCTGACAATGCCTAGACTGTGCTTTATTGGAGATTCCTCTTACAGCCTGTCCAATCATTTTCTTAGTTTCTTACTCAAATCACGTTGCCTGTTGCTCCTACTTGCTTTTCCCAACCTTCACACCAATTTGTTTCCAGTTGATCAGGATTTCAGAACTGCCTTAGACTTTGGATCTTGTTCTTTTTATCACTACTTGTCATCTGGTCACCCTGTCCCAGATGGCAACTTTATTCCCTGTTCTCCTCTCATGTCTTGTCATGTTGCTTTCCTCTATGTTCCCAAATCTTCCAATGCCAAACCTTCCATGTTTTACAACCACTGAAACTTCTGAAGCTTATTGTGTTGAATATTCCATGAGGTATATATGCATTTAATATACTGAAGTTCTAATCTAATGCTTCAGAATGATGCCTTTCCTTCATTGTGTGGATAAAGAACAGTTCCTTTTCTGAAATATATAGGTAAGTGCATACGTGCACACACCTACCCACCCACTACCTGTGTTTGCATATATGTGCATATGCATGCAGAATAATTGCACTAATTAAATAACCCATCTCACTTTTCTGTATAATCGTTGTCCTACTTAATTAGGCAGTTGATGGAGAGGCTATTAAAAGTGTCATGGAAGGGCTTGGTCACCAATACGGTGTGATTTCTTTTTTAGCAGAGCTGATAATCTTATTTACTTTTTAAAATTGCTTTTAAGTTTTGTGGTCTATTTACTCAGCAAATGTGCAGGAAACTTTTTTTTTAATTTTATTTTTTTCAGTGAAAGAAATTATTTTTTCTGTATTAAACTGGAGCAACACATGCTATAAATTAATCTAGAAATTTCATGCTCATTCTGGGAAATTTTTGCACTATATTTTTATAAGGAAAGATTCATATTAAAAGAATGGTGTCACAGTGTCAATACATCAGACATGACTTGTTTTCTGAGCAGTTTGCAGGCCATTGCTGTAGCAACATGTTTAATTAGGAAATATTTTAAAAGCAGTTGCACCTGTGAACAGCTTCATGGCTTTTTGGTGTTGTGTCAGACCTAATATCATCTCCCTCTAAAATGAGGGAGATGATACAGGAAAAGTATTTGCATTGAACTTCAAGTAGTTTTTGTTGTATTCAAATCCCTTTTTCATTAAAGTAAAAATCTGCTTCCGAAGAACTGCTCAGGAAACAGCTGGAGTTAGAATGATTTGAAAATTTTTAACATCTTGAGTAAACAAGGTGATAGGAAACCAGATGCTACCACAGTCACAGAATAGCCATAAACTAGAGCTGCTGTTAAGAAGTTGTGCAGTCTGATTTCTGTTTCAAAACCAAAGATGTGATTGTATTTCAAGTGACTTGTTTGCTCAATGGCACTCTTGCATTCTCTCTCTCTGTCTTGGACTGTAAACCTTGGTACTTGTGGCGTCTGTTGTTTTAAGCCCTTCCTCGAGGGACTTTTCAGCTTAAGCATGACAAACATCTCTTGCCAATGGGAAGGGAATGGAAGCAACTTTCTAAATGGGGGTTTCACACCATTAGTGTCTCCTGTTTAGTAAATGCTGGCCTAATTTTTCAGGTTAGCATTTTCTTTAGTATTTATGCTCTCCCATTTATTGCCTTTTTACAAAACTTTAAAAATGCTCCTTCTCTAAAAAAAAAAATAATTTGAGTTACACGTTCAATGTTAAAATATAGTTCCTAGGATTTACTGGAAAAATTATTTGAATAGCTTTCATGGCCTGATAGCAATTTGGAAAGTAAATCAAAAGCTCTGCTGCTGAAAAATATGGGGGGTTTTGTTTTGGGAACAAGAAAATTATACGTAGGGAAACAGAGAAACATGCAAGCTCTGAAATAAATCAAATATGTGTGATGAATTTATATGTTCATACGAAAATGCGTTCACTGAAACACTGTCAAGAATATTAAGTGTTCTGTGACACACCAGATTAGTAATTTTTCTGGGGATGAAAGTTGTTTTTCCATTGCCAGCTGGTTTGCTGTACCTCATGGACATTTAAAGAAAAAGGGGGAACAAAAAGGCATGAAAGCATGCTGTATGCTTCACTTATATAACTCACTTCTACATGTTTCTCTTCCAGTAGCAGCCAACCGTGAAAAATCAGTGTCAGAATAGAAGCCATAGATGTTTATTCTTTCAAATCTGAATGAAAAGTGTGATGAAAGCACTTCAGTGAAAATTACATAATACTGGCTAAATTTTCTTAGTTGTGGTTAGGTGAAATCTACTTTAGTCCTAACTGACACCTAATTAGTTTAATTATGTTTAAAATGAAATCTTTATCAGTTGTGTGCGTGCTGGCAGAATACACAATTCTGAATCACATACGATGACTGAGTTTATCAACATGTGATTCTCTTATGCAGGACACTGGAAAGATATGAGTGGATTTTTCTCCACCCCAGATTATTTTTTGTGATTCACTAAACTTTTCCATGCACCAAGATAAAAATAAACTATAATGTGACTGCTTTGCTCCTATTTTTTAATTATAAAATAGCTGAGACTATAAGATGAGAACACAGCTTATTTAGTTTCTTTTTCTACTTTTATCCGTGTAATTGAAATGGAACATATTTTTTTCCCTGATTGTTTGGCCATCGTTTTCCTGACCACAACTTTATCAGTGAAGTTAAGGATAAAGCACACGGAAGCCTTACTCCCTCCCCCCTCCAGCTGGTAGTCTGCCATGTGCAGTTAAGGAGATATTTGACATTTGTCTCAATATTCTGGTGTCTTTTTCTGCTCTGTAAAGGCAGAATTCAATTAGGAAGGTAATTAAAAATGACACTAAAGGCATTTCATGAGAAGGGTCAGTATTTTAGATAATTTGGGCTGAGAGTGTGGCATTATAAATGATCCAAAGGTTTCCTGTCATACTTGTATACGCCTTCAAAGCATAGATCTGGACACATTGGAAAAGACAACTGCATTTTCTGCAGCAGTTCTCCAAACCCAGAGGAAAATGTGATTACGCTGTCGTTTGGACAGAAAAGACTGAGGCAATGTATATTGTCTCTAACTAGACAAGGAGGTGCAGGCATCACTGAGGCAGGAAGATGCAAATCTTTAGCAGGTTTCATTATGTTTGGGAGCTGGTAAGTTAGAGTAATTCATGAGTTTTGCGGGAATGTAGGGAATATGACATCAGCATGTCAAAGTTTTTGCATAGTGTTTTCTCTTTCTGTTCTGAGAGCTTACATTGAAGCCTTTTGCGTTCAGGATGTTCTGATAAAACAGGCAGAAAATTGAAGTTATTAAATGCTGAATAATAAATACAAAATTTTGATTTTTCTTTTGGTGAAGCTTTCATTTGTAACTTGTATGTAGTAGTATGGTAGTAATGTGATAGTTCCATTTTCTTTCAATACTATTGCATTGATCATCTGTTAAAAAATAAAAATCTAGATTTAACATTTCAATATTAGTTAAGCTGTTCAGACTAGTGAGAGATGAAAACATAGGGGAATTTTAAGGGATTTATGCTGTTCTGACTGGGGAACTTAAAGGACCTATTTTAATATTTGTAACCATTTCACTATCATGTGTAATTAACCTTGGATCAGACCAAACCATCTGCATGTTTAAGAGTAAACGTCACATAGAGCACGAAAGTTGTGTGCATCCTGGGCTATTACCTGGGGCTAATGACCATGTTGGTTTTGAAATTACTTTTTTTAATATGTATTTCTTGCCTCTTTTTCTTTGTTTAGACAAATTCCTAAAGAGCAAAGTACAAAACAGAGACTTTCAGATATACTTTTCACACAAAGCTGATGTTTGCAATTTACAAAAAGTAACTACTGAAGGTTCAGGGAAATCATATTACAAAATGTTCTGTCTTTTCAGTATTTAACTTGTTTGTTTTTTTTCCTCTGAAATTTAATTTTTAGTAATGTATCTCTTGCACCCTTGTGAAGGAGTAGAAGCCATATATTGCTAGTCTACTTTAAGGATATATTTTAATAACAGTGAAATAAAATTACAGTATGCATATTATTTTCATCTCTGGACAAAGTTGTGATAAATTATATCATTCTGTGTGTGTGTTTTCATGCACCCCTAGTAGATGTTAGCCTCCCACTCACTGAAGATCTGAACTCTACCTCCCTGGAAAGAGCCCATGCTGTTCTCAATGAGATGTGAAAGCAAATGATCACTACATGTATTATTACTTAGTCTAACCTACCTTTGCTAAAGATGTGAAGCAGTCAGCCTTTCTAAAGCTTGGAAAGCTGCTATTAATTGTTATTAGCTGGTTTTAGTTGTTATTGGGTTGATGGAAATGTATATTCCCTTGTCCTACTTGTAACTTTGTAACCTTATCCAAGATCACAAAGAAAAAAGTACTCCTAAAGTCTTGTCATCATTGCCAGCACCATGATTGCTTTACTTTAGAGTTAACTGATAGCATCATCTTTATTTGATTACTTGTCTTCTAAGTTCCTGTGCAGCTCAGCTGTCAACATGACAGAGCTGAAGAAAATGCTAAAGCACAACTGGCTTTATACAGATGCCTGCACAAGGGTACAACTGTTTTTCGGTTTTGACTTGTAACTTTCATGGCTTCTTTTCCTCTGTTTTTCTGTCCCCTTTCTTGGGAATAAATGAGAGACCATTTGAGCAGATAGTTGAAGCATCAGATGCTCTGTCAGCAATGTTGGCCCTCTACTTGGCTGTAGAGGTCACCAATACCTGAACAAGAAATTCCCCTTGTTGCAGGTAAAGTAAAAATCTTCAGCATTCTCGTTGCCTAAAACTGCTTTTTTAATAAAAGCCATCAGGGGCTGAGAATCATGGTTTGACTAATAAGTGTTGCAAGCAAAACCTTATTTCTAGATATTTACTCTTTGGCAATAGTACTGCTCATATTTGAAGTTTCATTTGAACTGCAGTGTGTTTTTCTTGTTCCTTTGTACCAGGATTATTCCAGCGATGATACTAAACTAGAATACAATGTAGATGCAGCCAATGGCATTGTTATGGAAGGTTATTTATTCAAGCGAGCCAGCAATGCCTTCAAGACTTGGAACAGGTAATTATTCAGAACCTCTATTTGCTGCTCATAAAAATATTACTTTTTAACCTGAATTCTGATCTGATTCATAACCTCTGTAACTCGCTGACTCCATAGCTTTGACAGAACACTGGGTGACTCTGTTAGTTAACTTAGAGATGACACTTCAAAGCCATTTTTCCTTGTTTCTGTCCTAGTTGTTTGCAAACCTTTCTCTTGTGAAAGCATATGCTAGGAAAGTGTTAGAAGACAGTGTAAAATAGAAGTTGTATAGCCACTGAAGGAAACACAGTCAAGGACTCAAGTTATTTTTCCTGAAAGATAAGCAATGTAATTGTTATCCTGTCCTGTGCGGTGACTTTTGCTTAGTAGTTTTGATAGCCCTTTCGGGAATTCAAAATATATTGTTAGTCCTATATCTTTAACAATGTATTTTACTACTATTTAAATATTTCTCATCCTGAACAGGATTTCTTTTGCATTTCCAAGGGCATGTGCTTTTTTCAAGGAAATATATATGCGGGAACATTTACAGCACAGTTCGATACAGTTCTTGAATTTGAAATGTAATTTGTTGTGATATAGAGCTCTTTTTGTTGTCCATGTTTTGCTATTTTTTCAGCAGTGCTTCTGTTAAGCTATTTGCTCTGTTTCAAAGGCCAGAATGTGCATTTCAGTGGGTGGTCCCTTCCAATCTTAATTTTTCTATATTTTCTTGAGTATCTCAGCACACCCCAAGATTGTAAGAAATTGGGGTCGCTTCAGTTAAATCCATAGACTGATGCAAGGGCCACTGGTGTCAATAAGACTGTATCTATATTAGCAAGTCATGGGCAGCCAGTACAAAGGATTTTGCTTTGAACTGATTCGGGTCTGGTCCTTTAGCCTGATTATTCATCTGCAATTTAATGTACCTTCTGGGTTAGTTTCATGCAGGCAGAATTCAGAGCTCTCCCAGACTAATCTGTGGAGCATCAAAGGATGGTGAAGGGAGAAAACTGTGAGATGTGCATCAAAAGCACCTTCCTGGTGTGAAGCAAATTGTTAGTGTAAGCATACTGAGACAAATCTGCAGTAATAGGGCAGGAGATTGTCCTGTATTGGATTCCCAAGGGACTGAAAGGGTCCTTTTTACCGAGGTGTTTTGCAGGATTGACTCAAAGCAAAACTCTCTGAGTACTTCATTTGAATAGCAGGGAGAAGGACAGGAGTGTCTGCTTCCACATGGTTTCATTCCTAGGAATACTGTACATGTAGCTTACCTTAAAGTGGTTAGAGAGTAGGATTCAATTAAAACTACCCTCTGTATGTTGGTAATTTAAATGGACACAAAGTAAATAAGGAGAAGTTGTAATTATATCAAGATACACAATGGCATTCCTTCAGATTAAGTTCCAGATTTGAACAAATATAATAAAAGCATATCCAAACAATCATTTAAGAAGGCAAAGATAAACAGCTCATTAATGAGTGAGAGCTGCCTACTTTTATTACATAATTGATATTTACTTATAGTTTTTTCTTCTGTTTATCACAGGAACATTCAATAAAGCAAAACCTTTAACCTTTCTAATATTAGATTGCTGATAATTTATCTCACTGTGAGAGACTAGTTGGATGCTTTTAGGCAAACAATAGCATTGGATATGCTATCTATAAACAGTTGTGAAATTGAATCATTTAAATTTTATATTCCACATATTCACAAACCATTACCAATTGTTAATAAACTACTGTTATTGTATACATAAAATATACATTTAAGACCTTCTTAATGAAGACAGTTTGTAGTTTCTGAACCTAATCCCCCCATTTTTACTATGTTTTAATAAAAATAAAGAAGTATTTTTGTTATTTTTATTTCTGAATACATTTGTAATTGCTTGCTATGCTCTAGGCACTGAAGTGGTCACTGCTATTTTCCACTGCCTGTTTCTGTGATGGAAGGTTTTACATGTGTAGTGTTACAGTTTCAACTGTGGGGAGACACTACTGATTGAAGTTTATCATATATTAGAGATTAGAGGGCTTTTCCAATGACTAGTTATAGTAAAGATTGTGTCATTGTATTAAACTGTTCTGTGTGTAAAATTTTACTAAATAGAAAAGGAGGAAACATTCAGAGGATTACATATTTTATATTAGGGGATTCTGAGCTGAAATCAAGACAGACAAGATACTTTCAGTGTTCTTACAGATTGGCACTTTACTGCTTCATTATATGCCCTTCTTTGGGGAAGGTGGGTGGAAAGTCAACCAACTGAAACAAAGCTAGAAGAATTTGCCTAGAAATACTGGAATTTCCTGCTGTTCTGAACCAAGGGTGACAGCACTGCTCTTCCTTGCTGACTGCTAAATGCACTGCTAGTAGTAATATGTATTTTAAATGGAGGCTTCTCTTTTACCCCTATGGGTATCAGTTGGTATTATGTTGGTTCTAGACCTTTTTAAGAACTCCTTCAAGAGTGAATTAGAGGCACCAAAAACCATTGCAATGGCCACTATTAGTGGATACTTGTCAGCATTAAAATCATACAAGAAGAGGTAAGGGTATGATAGGTTTTGTCTAGCTTTGACAACAGCAGTACGATTCTAGCTGACAAATGAGAGAACTGTGATGCTTCTGTGTGCATGTCTTGGTCAGTGAATCCATGGACCCCATAGTGGTATTGTCCTGGGAAAAGTCTGGTTGCTGAGGGAGAAAAAAAAATGAAAACTGTCTAATACAGCCCTTTGAAGGGTGACAAATCTGTTGTGGTGAATGAAAATTTGTTTCCAGTCCAAACTAATGTCTTGCTAGCATGACAAAGTTTCTTCCTGGGGCACCTGGCAGCTCTTGTTTCATTGTCTCAAGACTTTAAGTATTGGGCTTTTGCATTGTTTCCTGTTCTTAGGACAGTTCTGCGTGACACTGGCTTTAGAAACAAATAAGTGTTTGAGCAGGCTGCAAAGTAAACCCCGAGCTATTTGTAGTTCAGTGTTGCTGTGTTTTGAAAGAGATGGAACTTCTGCAATCTCTTTTTGTTGTGGCTAAAAGGACAGTGTGTAATGTACGCAAGTATTTTAGATAATGCAGTTTAGTGGAATCAAAATTATATCCTTGTACAGCAAAGTCTTAGAGTAACAGGTACGGACACCTGTGTTTAGAATGTATTTCTAACGATATACCTTATTGTACAGCAGTTTTCTTAAGGAATTGGTGCATTTATTATGGAGCAATAGCTGGGAAGAAATTCAAATGAAAAATAAGTCCATATCATGATGAAAGAATAAAAATGTGTGTAGGGAGAAAAACATTTGTCAAACCACTAGTATGTTCCAAATGGGTTTTAGATTGGACGCAATAGATATTTTCCTTTTTAATTCTGCTGTATTTTCAGATCATGCTAATTCTTTTCTTATTTTGCTCATTTTGCATTTTTCATTCCTTTTCCTTCTTTCCCTTATGTTTTAATCCTACCCCATTTTTTCACATGACAGGAAAAAGCCAGATCACATCAGGTACCAACCAGCTTCTTTTATACCTTCCCAATGTTTCCTTGGCACGCAAAAAGCTCTTCATTAACCCTGCACTTAATTTTGATTACTTGCGATGGATGTAAAAGTGACTCAGTCTAAGAAAATAACAGAAGGATTCTGCCTGGGATGCCAGTATACCTGCTGCTCAACTCCTTTAAAAGATTGAGAAAGATTGAGCTAGTTTTTAGCTAAAAAGGAATTAAAGCCAAGTTTCTGCACTCAAACTTCTGAGCATACAAGATCAATGTCTTGACTTTTTCCAATTGAAGCTGATGAGATTTTTTTCTTCTTATCAACTGCATTGGAAATAGACACATACTTTTAAATGTTGTGCATTCTTAATCACTCTGTTTTAATTGTGTGCTGCTAGCAACTAGAGAAGAAAAGTGTTTCTGAGAATCACAAAGCACAATTCATTTTTTATGTAAAACTCAAATTAAATTTTATATTTCTTTTCAGTATTACTCTCAGTTCTCAGAAATTGCAATTTTTTTTCTATAGATTTTGCGTTGTTTCCTATTTAACAAATACAGTTTTGAATTGTGTAGGAATAAATAACAGAAAACATTCCGTTTCTAAACAGGAACAATGATATTTGAGCACTACGAAGTGAGACAGTGTAAACTACTTTAATATTCCCAGGAATGTTTTCTTCTTCACCATGCTTCTCTCTTGCTTTTGACAGAAGGACACATTTAAAGAAACCTTGGTAATAATCAGTACTTACTGTGCAGTGATGCTTGCAGATTTATTAAATTATTCTTAGAACCTGATAGATGTGGGTTACCCTATAGCAGCACTTTCAGTGCAGCGCTTGTACCTCAGAAGTTCATGGCTGATGCTGGTGTAGACCCCCAGCAGACTGTTCGCTACACTAGAGTTGATGATATTTGGTTACTGAGGAATAACTCCAGGTTTTTGGCCAAATAAAACTGCTGTGGTGCTGACACCTTGGAGGGCAGCCTGACACTTTCATCTTGTTAAGCAAAAAATAAAATATATTAACTCTGACATCTAAATCAAAAGTGTGATCTACAAGTTATCCTACATTCCAAATTCTTGATCTTGTTCAGTAAAAGTTTCTTTTAGAAACGTACCAAAACCTGCATCCTTTTTGGCTGCACTGAAAATTTTTCTTTAACAGATTTAATTTCTCTACTAGGAAAAAAAGGACTGAAATACTTTCAAAACTTCTAGACGAGATTTTAAAGATGGCACAAATTTGTGTTACTATTTGTGTGTTCACTTATATCCAATTGATGAGATTAGAGCTTGTTTACTAGAGTAGGTCATGAAATATTTATCTGTAGAACAAATGAAGCTTTAATGAAGTTAATTACACTTCCTAAGACTCTTATTAGGAATTTGCTCCATTGCTCGTTGTCTTGGGGCAAGGATAGTTTCTTTTTCCCTTTACCCACTCCCTTTATCACTTAGGCACTGCTTTTCATGTTGTTCTACTTCGTGTTACATTCAAAAAAAGCACATGAAAAAAGACTGAGTTTATTTCCTTTTCAAGTCTGCTTTTTTGTTGACTTTCCTATATAAATATTCGCATTTTCCTGCCTTATATTTGAGGCATACTTACTTCATCTGTAAATAGGATAGTAAAGATGATACCTTTTCAATAGCAGTGACCAAAACCACTGCTGTTAATAAATTGAAAAAGTCAAGGACGAAAGGAGTTCCTGTTGTTGGTTTTTAAATTAAATATATCTGCACAACATTTGAAAAGGTTGTTAAAAGGTAGAATCTCATCTGTCTACAAAGCACTAACTTCTAACAAATACTAGATTTTCTGTTTTGAATCTAACCTTTTTTGTGTATATTAATTTTTCTTAACCATCTTTGTGCACTTCTTTCCATGAATGGCTTGTGGTAGTTGAATAAATATATGGAGCCTTCTTGTTACTAATTTTAGTAAACTGTAGCTTGACTCTCAACAGCCTGTAGAGAGTAACAAGATCTGTTGCAACACAATATTTTGTGTACTGTTACTATTCCAACTAACTGGCAGTGCAGGAAAAAGTGATGTGTGGTAAAGGTGGGGTATAGGAGATAACTGAGGAATGATGCTGTGGTAAACACAGGCTTGCATTATTAGCCTGAACAAAACACAAGGTGGAAATTTCACTGAATTGTTTTTTACATTCCCTTCAATTTTGTCAGTGAAAATGAAACTGTGTTATTGGTTAGCTTTTATTTTGTGCATCCCCAGAAGAGCTAGAAAGATATGGTTATGTCTGCTGGGGTTTTTTTTCATTCAGTGGTCTGATAAAACATCATTGTTAGAGATGTGAGGCACATAGAGATCTGAGGTAATTCTTTCCTAAATGTGAGTGATTTTTCCATTCTCTGAGATGTATCCTGTGTGAACAGTGAGTTTGACAAGGAAGGATACAATTCAGAGGAGTTTTTAAGCATTATATTATCTTTTGGATTTTGTAGGATGCCTTCATTAAATCTTTTATTTGATATTTTCCTTCAAAGCTGAGGCTTAAGTTAGGATCCTACTTAAAAGGTTTTCATTGGGGTTTCTTTTTAGTTTTTATATAGTCTTTTTATTTCAGGATCAAAATTTTTAAGACATGCCCAGTGTAGATAGATATTAAACCTGCATGGGATAGCAACACCAAAGTATTTTTAGTGCCTTAGTAAGTTAGTTCTACTCCCAAAAATATTCCAGGATTAGTTTACATGGGTTTAAGTATTTTTGTTATTCAAACTATCTGAATTTGTGTTATTAAACAACTACTTGAAATTGTAACTTGCTGCTAAAATACAGAAGGAAATGTCCTTTGAAATGAAAATGTTTCATGTGATAGCTTAACTAATGTTGTCATAACGTCAATGTGTTTGTTTAGGATTGAAATTATTTGAACTTTACTTTCTTTTCTGTTTTGTCTCTGCTTTTCATTCTTTCATTATTCTCATGAAATATTTGCCAAAACTGACTGCAGCGTTACTTTTGTAAATTCTTTTATGCAGTCTCTTTGTAGACTGTGTGTTAGCACATCTCAGTGAAATAAGCACTCCAAAATCAGTTATGTATTCTCTGGATGTCTCTTCATTTGAATAGGCGCTGGTTCTCAATACAAAATAACCAACTTGTGTACCAGAAGAAATTTAAGGTAGGAATCGAAAACTGGTTCGGGGTTTGGGCAATAATTTTCGTCATTGATTGGGGAAACTGCTGATGTGGCATCCCTTGTGATCTTCAACAACCTACTGCTTTTTTCTAAATTAGTTTCTCCCTTTGTAAAATGAGACTAATAGCTACACTGATGGATTCTGAGATTCCTGTGCAGTAATTGTAAGCACATACTTTATTTGCTGTGGGTTTTGTAACCTAGTTATAGCTTTAAAAGTTGTTGGTCCCAAAAGGCTTGTGCTCACTTGCTGGCAGTCAAATATTCCATGCTGTTTTCTGAGCAGCTGTGTTTAACTCTTGCAGGACTTGCTCTCTCCAGTTACTTACTGGTTCACACACCCAACTCAGCAATTGGAGGAAAAAAGCACAAAAGCTTTTGTTACAAAGCAGTCAGGGCTGCTATATACATGTATTTACTATTGAAAATGCACAGTGGTTCAGCCGTCACTATCTGCCTTGTTGCTGGTGGGAAGTGCAGCAATTTAATGTTAAAGCAGCAAGTCCAGCTCTGCCCCCAGCCACAGAAGCCTTTTCAGTCAGGTTTTGGGCCCTTGCTCCTTTGTTTGCTGTTCTGGAATCTGCTTTTGCACCATGGAGCTGTAGCTTCAGGTTGGAAAAAAAATAAGAGACTGTATGGAGACAGTGTGGGGAAAAAAGAGGAAAGATCTTACGGCAATTCGTTCCTCTTCACTGCAAACAGACTGGGACCAGAGGCTGTTCATTCCTTGTTACCTGATGCTGTCAAATCAAGGAGCTTCATTTCTGTGGTTAGAAAGGAAACACACCTTTGAGTTTGTGTGAACATGTTTGTTAGGGCATTTTGTGTTTGTGAATTATCATTGCTCTTTTTTTTAACTGCACCTTTAAAATGCTGATAGATCAGAATGGAATTCTTATGAATTGAATCAAATTTTCAAAGCCACTGCATTCAACTTCTGGGTATTTTTATTTGGCACTTACTATACTGCTGATTAAGGCATAACTTTTGTGCTTTACTTGTGAGTTAGATGCATCTCTTAGAGTATCTTTGTACTTTTAATACTGTTGTTTAAATTTAAGGTATTAATTATTCAGTAGATTGGATTGTAGGTAAAAGAAATTCTCCAGAGTTTATTTTTAAATTTTCATTGAATATAACTAAACATTAAAATTTACCTAAATATATCTCACTACAGATCTCCAAATCCACTTAGTTCAGATTTTATTTTTGGAGGAAAAAATTAGTGTAAACAGGCAAATTGAATTCTGTTATTAATAATTCAGGATTGATTTGTTATCTTATTATCACCTATATTATTTTTTCTCTGTGACTTTTTTATTAACTTTTGTCTCTTAGGATAATCCCACAGTAGTTGTTGAAGACTTGCGGCTCTGCACCGTTAAACACTGTGAAGACATAGAAAGACGTTTCTGTTTTGAAGTAGTTTCTCCAACAAAGTAAGGAGAAGTGGTGGAGTATGTTTATTTAAAAGTAAAAATCATTACATTTAGTTGTTTAAAATGTAAGATCAACATTTCTCTTGGGATAGATCAAAACAGGAAAAGCATCTGAAAAATTCTGTTCTCTGAAATTTTGGCTGAGAGTAAGTGATGCTGTGAGAAGTGTCCCTGGTATTTAGTTTACTTTTGGCATTAAAATGAACATGCATTCTTGTACTTTTTGCATAAATGGCTTGTGGTGCAGAACTCTACTGTGGCTTAGTAGTAGCTGATACTATCAGCTGCTGGGTAATGTAGAAAATAGGTCTCAGATTCTCCACATTTTTGATTGGTGCAATGAGAGAGAAGCACACAAATGAGCTGTTGTCTTAGTGGTGTTAAATTATACTTCAAAATGCACTAAATGAAACTACCAAATAAAATTATTTTTCAGCTCCAGTGGTGCAGTGCATTGGCTGTAGTTGGGGGAGTTTGGCATCCTGCCACAGAAAGGGCATGACATGGATTCCTCATTACTGATTTTGAGATGTGACCATATTTAAGACTTTAATACAAGGTCAACCTAGTTTTAGGTTTGGAGGTTTTCTATGCTCCCCACTCCTTGTTACATTTCTCTTTTGAACTGATTGCTGTCCATCCTGGTGGTTGCATCCCCAGCTGTGGTTCACTATAACATGCATTTTGCTCTTGCTTGCCTGTGCTTTTTCAGCCCGTAAGTGTTGGAACAGTTTTATACTCCATGACCTGTTTCTTTTACAGTTGATGAGAAAAGTAGTTCATTCTTTGTCAGAGAGGTTTGTAACTACTCTCTTGATTTCAGTGAATGAAAGTGTGTTTTCATGGACTGATACCTGTGTCTTATGTCATGGGGGTAAAATGCATTTGAGGATATAAAAAGAAAATTTTGGAATAAGAAAAGGATTAGGAAGCTAAGCCATTGTCAGGGTTTTTGAAAGAGTAATTTCTGTATCTATTATCATTACCTACAAATAATTTGAAATCAGGAGTTTGCAACTCACAAAGGCTCAGCTGCTTTCTTATCTTAAAATAGATGTGTTTATTAGATGATGCCTACTAAACAATATACTTGTGGTGATAGCAATAAAGTTGCTCCATAACAACAGATCCCTGAGCAATGTGTTGTTGGATGCCAGCTGCTTGGCTACTGTCTCTGAGTACTTTGATTTGTCACAGGAGCTGCATGCTTCAGGCTGACTCGGAAAAGCTGCGGCAGGCGTGGATTAAGGCTGTTCAGACCAGTATTGCCACAGCATATAGAGAGAAAGGGGAAGAATCTGAGGTGAGTTTAACAATCCACCAAACAACAGCCCCCCACTTTAGATCCTGAAAACTTTAAAGATGTGAAACCTCTTTTAATTGGAGGGAAGGAAAAAAACAATCCATTGTTTGTCTTCCAGTGGAAATGCAATGGAATTTTGAAAGCTGTGAATTATATCTAATCTGTCTCTCACTTCATCATGGTAGTATTACTATGGCCTATAAGGTTTTTTGAGATTTTTCTGTAGTGTGATTAAAATTCATGGTATATTCTTATATTCAGTTTTGCATCTCTTCTAAAAACCTAAACTTTTTTTAATTCTGTGACTTTCCTTGGCCTTGGCAGAAGAGACTTTTCTTGAATTTTAGTGCACAGTCCGTATCTGTGGGACTTCAGTTTCTTTCATTTAGCATGTGTCTCTTAATTGGTTTGTTGGTTTCTTTTGTCTTTTAGAAACAGGAAAAGAAATCATCCCCTTCTACTGGGAGCCTAGAATCTGGGAGTGAGACAAAAGAGAAGTTGTTGAAAGGAGAGAGTGCTCTGCAGCGAGTCCAGTGTATTCCTGGTAATGCTGCCTGCTGTGACTGTGGTTTGGCAGATCCTCGCTGGGCCAGTATCAACCTGGGAATCACACTGTGCATCGAGTGCTCTGGGATACACAGGTTGGGGAACTCCTCACAACTGCATTTGATTTGTGCATTGGCTTAATTAGGAAAGGTGGTGTTTGCCTCTTCAAAGGTATATTGAAAGAAAATTAGAGACCCTTGTTTATAAATAGAATTAAGGTAACTGTGTTATTTGCATAAATTAATGGTAAATCTGTCTGAGGTAAGATATGACATGTACTTACAGGTTAATGTGGGTTTTTTCCATGCTGTTTAGGAGCTTGGGAGTCCACTTTTCAAAAGTAAGATCTTTAACGTTGGATTCATGGGAACCTGAACTCCTAAAGGTATGGTAGTATTTTTGAAGCAGGTTTTTATTTGCTACTTAGATTGTTGTTCTAAAGCCTCTGCATCAGAAAGTTCAGCGCAGGAAACACATTTGTACCCAGTGTATGTCTTGCAGTGTTGAGCAGAAAATGTTTATAGTTGTGTGTTAGTTTATTTTAATTCACACTTTCTTACAATCCATAGTAAGTTGTGCTACGAACTTGCAATTCAGAACGGCTTGCAACACCTTCAGGTTCACAAGTGCATTCTGAGTGGCAAGTTTCATCTGATACTTTCAACATATAAAAAGGCAAATCTGTTTACAAACAAATAATGTCTTTCAGTGGGCTGAAAATTTTGGAAGTGATATATCAGCCTAAAGCATGATCATACTCAAAAATTTGGATGTCAGCTCTTAACAGTGAAATGCTTCTGGCTTATAGGAGAATACTCATGCAACTGCTCTTGTGTGCTATTTGTGTGCCAAATTTCTGCCTTGAACCATGGTTATAAAAGTTGTGTGATACTGAAATCCTGAAATAGGAACTCATGCATGGATGCATGCATGCAACTGGATAACTCATGCAAAGTATTTGTTTTTAGCTGTGATGTTCTGGCACTTAGGAATTGCTTCTCTATTCTGAGCAATCAAAAGACAATGTGTTTTATTTGTGGTTAAATAATTTTAATATCAATGTGTTCATGCTGACAAAACAACCAACCAGCCCTCCATGCCCCCTACAAAAAAAACACCCTGTACCTCTTGTACTATTTATGTAAATATCAGAATTAAGTGTTCTACCTGGTATTAGAAAAAGAAGTCCTTTCATTGCAATCCATAGGGCCAAATTCTCCTGTAAGTATTATCGCCAGGCTGGTTTTTGTCTTTGTTCTTCTTCTATAGTTGTATCAGATTCTGGTTTAGCAAAAAGGTCCATTGGGTCAGATGGAATACAATTGATTGAATTGTCTCTTGCTGATGAGCTAAGAGCAGCTCCTGGCAAAGCTGGTGGATAGAGCAACTTTGTTAATGAGGCCTGCAGGTGTCATTCTGGTGGTTGTTTTTTCAGGCACTTTGAAAGTGACTGTAATTTTTGTTATCTTACTCAGAATTTGGTCTTTCTATTCACTGATTGTTTCGTTGTTATAGAAACCCGTGCTTATTTCTTTAAGTGTACTTTCCTGGTGAAAACACTAAGTTGTAAATATGGGCTGAGTGAGGTTAAAAACAACTGAATAGGTAGATAAAGCTTTTTGCAACTATATTTAAATTTATTTATTTTGCTTTATAGCTTATGTGTGAATTGGGAAATGATGTTATAAATAGAATATATGAAGCGAAGTTGGAAAAAATGGGAGTAAAGAAGCCACAATCTGGAAGTCAAAGGTAGTATTTTACTAGCAGTGCCTGTTGCTTCCTTTAAGTGTTGCTTCCTTCAGCCTCCACCTGCAAAAGATGCTGCCATTTAACTGTGTTACACTCCTTTAGTGTACTTATTTCCCTGTATCACCAGTATGTCTTGCTCTCTCCCTTTTCTCCCTCTCTCTTTATTGGGTATTCCTTCTGTTGGTCCCTTTCTGCTTCTCCTGTCCATTTGTTCTTTTTGTGATCTTACTCCCTCCTTTTGGTGACAGCTTTAGAGCATCACTGTGGACATGTGCATTTTGTTTCCTCTCTGCTGGGTACCAGCTCAGCCAGGTGTGCTCCTGGAAGGAGCCTGTGGCTGTGCCTTTTGTTTACAGTGACTTTGTTCTTCCATTTGGCTTTTGTTCTCTGATCCTCAGTGTTCTCATCTTCCTACCTACATTGTACACGAGCTCTGCTGCTTTACAGCAGCCTTCAAATTATTGTACTGCTGTCTTGTCTTTCTCTGCTGCTAATCTGTGTTTGAAGGTAGATTCCCAATGTTTTGTGCTGCTGTGTAGAATGTCTTTTAAGACCTGCCTTTTTGCTGCCTTTGCAGTTCTGTGCTGCTTGCTGCCCAGCAGTTTTCTAGTATAAAAAACTGCATTTTATGAAGTGTTGGCAATTTGGAGGCAGTGATGATAATTTAAACAATGTAGGAGATTTGATAGATATTCCTTCTAGTCGTAAGTGCTTTTCAGCAGTTCCAATGCAATAATTACAGCCCCTTTTATCAGTTTGGCACAACTGCTGTTGTCTTAAGCAGATAACCTCAGGTTACAAGGAAAAATACTTCAGTATGTGATATGGAACTGATGGCTGTGCCTACCTTGTTGCTGTTTTCTTGTGTTATCTTAACGTTCCCATAACAAATTTTGCAATTTATATTTATGTAAGAAACCAAATATGTTTATTAACAGGTTATTAACAACGTAAAACATGTATAAAGGTTTAATACAGGTAACGTAGAGTAACTAATGTTTATTTCTTTGACATACCACTTTCCAAAGTCTCTGTCTGAAAGAAAATACATGTATATGAACTTAACAAGATTATTTTCTTTTGAGCCTTATGTAAAATTTAATCAAGAATCCAGAAAGTGACAATGTGCTTTGCATCTTCCTGAAAATCTGCTATAGGTGTGTCTTATGTGCAATGCCAAGCTACAGTTTTGGTTACTGACTTTAGTACAAAATAGATATTCTTTTAATACATGAAAATACTAAAATATTAGCTTACTAACTCTGGGGATTTTGTATGTGACAGGCAGGAGAAGGAGGCATACATCAGAGCAAAATATGTGGAAAGAAAGTTTGTAGAGAAGCCAGCTGCATCAGTACCTCTGCCTGAGTCTGGAACAAAAGTTTTGCCTCCAAGTCAGGAAGAGAAGAGGCACAGTGGTCCTGAAAAATCCCTTTTGGCAGGGGAACAAGGTGCAGCATCCCCAAAAGGTATTTGCACACTTCTCTCCTTAGCTGTATTACCCATTTTCTTTTTAAGGTAACATTTTTGTATTAGTTGAGTTCTGCCTCATGCAGGGAATTTGGAATCTGTTTTTAAATGGGTTATAGCCTAGTGCAGAGTGTAGGGGAGAAAAGACTTCTTCAGAGACGTGCATTTTTATTTGGGGTAGGATTTGGAATGGGGATATATCAGAAACATATTAACCACCTTCTTTCCTCCGTATTTTCATCCTTCTTGATTTTTCCAATAACGTTCTTTCCTGCCCTGTCCCTTCCTTACTGCCTGCTTTGTGCTTTGCTAACCTGCATGTCCCAGCGGTTGCTGTAAGTAGCGACGAGGCCAGGCGGGAGTCTCTGTTCTGTCCTGATGAACTTGATTCACTCTTCTCCTACTTTGATACCTCTTCAAAGCTCCGTAGTAGTAAGTACTACAGCTGTGGCGTGTTCAGTATTTGCACTAGTGATCCATTGTGTGTTGTGGCCAGCTCCCTGCTTCGAACTGTTGTCTCCAGGCTGCTGCATTGCTTAGTGTTTTCATGAAATAATTTTAGCTTTTTTACTTATCCTGATTTTTTTTTTCATTTCAAGTTATCTTTGACATTTATTATTATCATTATTATTGTAAATGTTATGGTTACAAAATGTGACTTCATATTTTTCTCTGGATGCATTAAGAATACTGAATAAGAACTAGCCATTTTTTAAAAATTGTGCTCAGGACCAAGTATAAGAGCTTGCTTTATTATCATGGTATCCGTGAGGAGCAGGTAGCTTCAGCTCTGCGTAGTAATTGCAGTTTCTCCCCAAAACAGTCCGAAGCAGTGACAGTGGGATCCAGCCGAGCGCTGATGACAGCAGAGAACACCTTGCCTCTACTATATCAGCCAACAGTTTGTATGAACCAGGTGTGTTAGGCTTTTCCTCTTAAGATGAAAATTTAATCACTTGGCAGCATTTTTTTGGTAAAAAAAGATTAGTGCTTGGTGAGACAATTCATGTCTGCTATCCTGACTGAAATGCTTTTAGCAAGGGTAAAATTTGCCTGAGTGATCTTTTCTTTGAGCTTGCTACCAAAAATGACATTTAATCCTTCTAAATGGGTTCAAAGAACTATGGTTTTTTCCAGTCAGATGAGACTGATCCCAAAACATTGATTTTTTTGCAGACAGAGAAATGCTGCATTTTGAGAAAGACAAGTCTCCACAGAAATGCATGATCTTTCTATAAATAAATAAATCTGCAGAAATAGAATTCCTCTTGAGTCACAGATAATAGGCTTTTACGTGCTATTTGTGCATTCTTGCTTAATTTTTCTGTTTTCTATTTATGTGGAATTGACCAAGTCTTTAAACATTACTCCCTTAACTCAGAAGTTCTAGAAGTTGATGAATGAAATTATTTGCTAATGTTAGCATGCTGTTCTGACAGATATATTGAGTATGGCTTCTCAAAATTTCCAAAGCATCTATTTATAAAGCAAACTTATTCTTCTACATCAAAGCACTCTTTTAAGGTATGTTCTAAATCCAGTAGTTCACAGCTGTAATTGCAGGCAGGCAGCATGTGGCTTGGATCTTTTTTGACTGCATTGTAGAAATATTTATGATGCTGTAACTCACAAAATCTTTTATGTAACAATGTCTTTATGTCCCAGACTTCACTCTGTATAACTGTTATTGAGATGAAGGGAAAGATTATGCTTTAGTCCAAAATACTGTAGTCACAGCAAGTAATTGGTAAGTGACAATGGTATCTATTAACAAAAATTAGGTCAGAACAGAATTAGCCTCATACTCAGGTGTATCAAGCTGTTGCAGATAAAGATATATTTGTATGACTACATCTCTGTAGAAAATTCATTTTATTCATATCTTGCAGTTTAGAGTAAAATACACGCCAAACATAAAACAATTTCTTAGTAATAACATGGAATATATAGACTGAAGGATATACACATGTACCAGTAATGTGGAGAGAGAGTTTTCTGTGCAGTAACAGTTCTGGGAAGAGACCATGCCTGAATGCTGGAGGTGAAAGCATCAGTGACTTCCCCTGGCAGAATGGGGTAACAATGCATTAGCATTCTGCAAAAGCTGAGCTACCTATTGCCTGAGAAATGATGTTTTGATCAGAATTCCAAGAGGTACCTTGTAAAAACAGGGATTAGATCAGCAATTTTTTTTCATTTTAGAAGGAGACAAGCAAGAGTCTCCAGTGTTCTGTGACTCCAAGCAGCCTAGTCCAGGATTGCAGTTGTATCGAGCTGCCTTTGAGAAAAATCTTCCTCACATGGCAGAAGCACTGGCCCATGGAGCTGAAGTAAACTGGGTCAACATGGAAGAAAACAAAGCAACACCACTCATTCAGGCAGTGCGAGGGGTATGTGATATACAGCACTGGTGAGGGGGGAGGAGGGCAAGGGAAATAATGCTATTTCTGTGTCACTGTTCCTTTTGAGCTGCTTGCTTCACTAATGAATGATAATATGATGCTGAAGTTGTGTTTACAGTGTGCTTTCAAAGTTGTTTCTGAACTATTTTTTTTCCTGTTAATGCTTGGTTTGGAATTCTATATCCTAGTAGTGTTTAACATTGATATGGGAGCAACCCCCTTTTGCTTTCTTTGCCGGGTGGCTCAGTGGTGAGAAGGCAGAAGAGGTTTGGTTTGATTCTAGAGATCTGGTGCTGAGTTGTTTCTTTATTTTGATTCCATAGGGTTCATTGGTTACTTGTGAATTTTTGCTGCAGAATGGGGCCAATGTGAACATCCGAGACATGAAAGGAAGAGGGCCCCTGCACCATGCCACGGTTCTGGGACACACTGGGTAACTCACTGCCCCACAAATTCTACATGGCCATCTTTTCTGTAGTTGTTCATGTGAAGCTTCTTCACTGCCCCAGATATTCTGATATTTTAATACTATTTCAGGTGATAGAGATTTTTCTTAAGCTCTGGTTGTGAGAGAGGAAATAATGTTTTGATTTAGCAGTCTCACCCACTAGCAAAACACTCACGTGTTTCCTAATGTGGATTGAACAAAGGGTTTGCTTACTACTCTGTTAACATGTTCTAGATGAGCTCCACTCTTTTGATATATATGAGACTTTTGATGATCTAAGCTAAATATATTGTATCTAGCTTGACTTTTTTAGCTTTCTCCCTTTATTGTAAAAAATATTCTTCCATTTTTTTTTCTGAACAGACAAGTGTGTTTATTCCTAAAGCGAGGAGCAAACCAGCATGCCACTGATGAAGATGGGAAAGATCCACTGAGTATAGCAGTGGAAGCTGCAAATGCAGATATTGTAACACTGTAAGTTGTACAGTCTGTTTTCTGACTAGATAATTTAGATTTTGCTATTCTGTTTCAAGTTAAAAATATAAGTAATGTCAAAATTCCTTTACATAACAACAGGGAGAAAAAAAGAAAAAGGAAAATGCTCTATCCTTAGATAGCCTCTTTGATGTGAGATTCAGGAAAGCATTGTAGGTCTTACATTGTAGTCTTTTTTTGTGCTTTAAAGTTGACATTGTTCCTTTTGTTTTCTGAACGGCAGGTTGCGTTTAGCAAGGATGAATGAAGAAATGCGTGAATCAGAAGGACTCTATGGGCAGACAGGTCAATACTCTACTAATAACCACACTGAAATGCAGTATAAGAAGTGTATACAGGAATTTATCAGTTTACAATTAGATTCTTAGTGTCTGAGGGAAATTCAAGTTTGCTTCATACCGTAATGTTTTTTATTAACCAACACGTTCTAAAGCTTCATTGAAATTCAGTGGTGTGACTTTGTCAGAGTACTTAGGGAACCTAAAAGGAGACTGTTTAAAGAGCATCATTATAGCAGTGTGTTACTACAGCCATGACCACCCTCTTTTGCTGGTAGTTGTCCACAGTTTTCTCCTATTGCTGTTCCATTGACATTTGTGTAATGTTAGGATTTACCTGACATTATTTAGTAGTAGACTTCTGACTCAGCTTGCTCAGAGACAGTTGAAGAGTTCATCTTATTCCAGGACACCATCCTCCTTCCTGTGGAATGGTCTGCTTTTTCTTTTTTAAGAAAAAAAATGATTGCACACCAACGTAAAAAATGTACGTCAAGTATTTCAAACTGACTCCAGACAGAAATAGGAAAGTATTATTTCCTTAAATTTTATTTTAAAATATTTTTATTTATTAAGATACTAATAAGAAACAAAACAGTCATTCTTAAGTTTGTATTTTTGTATGCATAGTTTCTTTCTGTTTGGTTAAAAAACAAATAGAAGCTGGCAGATGCTTGAGCCAACTTCAGCAAGAAAGTACCAAATTATATTTAATGCATATGTGCAACTTTATTCTCAGGCACTCAGTCCTAATTTACACCATGTTCTTATGTGATATTTGCTTCCATAGGTAGGTAATTTAATATCATGCCAATACCAATAACAAAGGCACACTTGATTGTGTAGTTAGCTAAAAACACCCTGCTATCTCTGGCAGAAGTGAAAGGTGAACCTTATTTTTCAGGCTGAGTGCTGAGTACTCTCAGTTCACTCCTATAAAGGCCTTATGTGTTTTCCACTGGTTCATGAAGATTGGGCAGGGGGATGTTACCAGATTGGAGATGGAATATAGTCAAGGAGCAACACTGAGACTCACATCAAAATCCTAGATGAACTCTATTAAATAAGCCAAATTTATTTAGTTTCTCCTTAAGAACAGGGGTTTTTGAAATTATTTTTGAAATAGAAAATTCAAATTAAAGCAGTGAAAGTACTATAGACACTCAGGCATTCAAATGCTCTCTTTGACAAATATAGAATTAATTTAAAAGCATTTATTTGATTGGGAGCTCAAATGAGCTCAGAAGACATGGCAGGCTGCTTATACAAAACAACTCTTATTGCCAGTGTGGCCAATTTCAATGTAAAGCTGTTTGCTGATGCAATGCATACTACTTCAGTGATAGTCTGAAGGTAGCAAATACTGAAGTATTTTTGAGTTTTCTCATTTTTATTCTAAGAGGTAAAAATAATTATTATCAGTTTCAAATAGTAAAATACCTTTAGTAGAGGTAGGTATTTTGGCTCGAAAGCTGTATGCTATATCATAAATGAATATTTTAGATCATTTAATTGATCTGTCACAAATCCAAAATTATTATAAACCAGAAAATATGTTTCTATTGTTTGTACAAAAAGCCTCAGTTGATTACTAAATGTTACAAAATGGTTGTTGAAATGCTTCACTCATAACAAATACAGGCACTATTTACATGAAAATGTGAAGTAGATGGGGAGATTATTTTTTCTGATAATTCATTTAAAACAGTATTTAGACACATTCTTCAGTGAGGTAGATGAAATAAAAAGCTAGCGAATTCTTTCATTGAAAATGTTGTGACCTTTTTATCAGTTTGTATTGCTGCAGAATCTAGAGACTGTAGTTTATACAATCTGATCCAGATACTTTACAGCTGCTAAGGTGAGATTGACAGTGAAGAGTAGATTTGCCACAACAGGCAGAGCTTGCCCAAAATCAGGGGGAGGCTTTGATTAGAATAACTCCTGAAATTAAGGCCACAAGCTGTAGCACAGAGTCCCAGCCAGGAGAACTTACTGTATCTTTGGATAGCACAGCTCTGCCCCCTTCACTTTGTTACTTGTTGAAGTCTCTTTTAAAAATTGGAGTCAATATTTGAGTGTTAGGAATATTTATGTCTCATATAGAAGGGTTGTGTCAGTCCAAGCACAAAACTTGCCTCTTGTCATGAGGTATCACACCCTTCTATGGTTTTAAGGGATGCAGGTCTTTTTCCTGCATATACATGTTAAATTATCTGCACTGCCCTTACTTTAGAACTCCAGTATTCCAAAATTATGATTCTAGAAGAAAAGGATTTTCAATACAATTGTATATTTACTGGGAGCTATGTGAGGGTAAATATCATTGTGTGAGTTTGCTGTCATCAGAGTGAAGCCAACTGCCTACTTCTCAGCTCTGGCAATGCAGCTGATAAACAACTGCTCGTGTAGCTAATGGCATCAAAATTTCTAATTTACATCTATGTGGCTGGTTTGAGCTACTGAGAGAATGAATATATTGCTTTGCAAGGTACAGTTGGTCTTCCAAAATATTCCTGGAATGGGAGCTAGCTGAAACCAGCTTTAAAAGTTAATTTCTGGTGGTAGAAGCCATATGCACCGTAGTACTGTTTCTGTATAATACTTGAGTGCTCATCTCCTGGTGCTACAAGTATGTCTTGCTAACTTTTTGATATTAGCATTGCTACTTTTTCTTCCTTACCTTTTCTTGAATGTATGATGTGTGCCTTTTGAGTTACTCTGGTGTTAAATGGTAAAGCAGTGTAACAGTATTTTTGTACATAGAATCTGCACTTTAGGAAAAACATTGCTTGGAAAGGGAATTTCCAGAATTCAATTTTAAAGTAGAACTTAAAAATAATTATAAGGTTTACAGTATTAAGTATTTTAATGCAGCATACAATCTAAAGGGGCACTTTATTTTAGTCTATTTTTGTATGTAATATTTTTGTTATGTAATAGAGACAAAGCCAGAGCCACAATGTATCTTGCAAAAATAGCTTTTTTTCCTTTCAAGTTGATTTGAAAGAACCAAGTATGGAAACTTGAACTTCAGTACTCATTCACCAGTGGAACCCACTTCTGTATCAAAAGCATAATTGCTTTTATCACAGGAGCCTAATTCTGCTTTGTGCCCTTCATAGCTGTTCTTTTGGTGAATGTTACAGCTCCATTCTGTGCTGGTCTCCCATAGCAAGCAGTTCTCAGGAACTGCTACAATAAAACCTGTCCTGTGCCTGCTTCGTCTCTAGAACACAGAACCACAGAATGGTTTGGGTTGGAAGGGACCTTAGATGTCATCTCGTTCCAACCCCCCTGCCGTGGGCAGGGACACCATACTTGAAATGAAATCTGATAACCAAAAGGGAATTTCTCTAGAACTGATTTTTTCCTAGTAGAGCAGTATTGAATGTATTCGTCTTTTAAAGTCTGGGAAGAATTGTGTAACTGACTGTTAATTATTTCTGGAAGGTCAGTTATTACTTGTGAAAGTGTTTTTAAAAGAATGGAGTCTCATC
This sequence comes from Drymodes brunneopygia, assembly GCA_013400955.1. Lineage (NCBI taxonomy): Eukaryota > Metazoa > Chordata > Aves > Passeriformes > Petroicidae > Drymodes > Drymodes brunneopygia. Next base: position 320,870 of record VZTZ01034838.1, read on the forward strand.
TCCAAAAGAATAATAGTTTTAACATTGGAAATGTGCATTAAAAATGGAAAAACAAAACAGTGTAACTTTTCCTAGTAGTGCAAACTTTTAAGCACAAAACCATTCTTTTCTTCCATAATCATGTCAGGAAAAAAATCTTCATATTCAGTGTACATGATGAGAGAGATTTTGGGTTGATTTCTTTGTCATGCTATTAATCAAGCTGTCAGCAAGAAACAGTAGTGCTGGGATCTTGTGTCCTGTGTGGCCATCTGTGTTGGGAAGACTCTAAAATTTGGATGGCTGCATAGTTCCTGACCCAACCAAATGTTTGATGCATTTAATTCCTTTTGAAGACGAAAGGGTATGGTCAGTGTTTTAAAATAGAGCTTGAACTCAAGGCCCAAAATGCTCCAACAGATCAAAGAATGTGAAAATGAATGAAAAAATGTCCATTTTAAAGTGGCAAAAGAATGACTTGGCAATGACTCAAGAAGTAATCATTCCTGAATGTGTTTTCCTGAGTAGACAGGGAGGGGGAGGAACACATTTTGGAATTTGTTCTGGTAGTAGGGTTGTGTTTAAGTACAAAGGGTGAAGATCAAAAAGAAAAGATTTTAAAGGAAGTATCATTGTTCTTATAGATCAAACTGAAAAATGTAATGAAAGATGTAGATGAAATGAATGTAGAAATTTTATATTTGCTGAAGTAATAGACCAAATAATTTATGGACAATAATATATCTACTAAAGATTGCTCTTTTTTTAATATATATATTATTGCTTGCTGATTGTTTCTTTCATGGAGAGTTCTGTTTGGCTGTAAGAATTCTGATCTCTGTTTCCAAGTAAATCTTTATTTATGCCATAATTCTATTTTTCTGTAGAGAATCTTGGTTGGCAATTCCTTGCAGAAACAAGGATTTTATTCCTTAACGGCTAATAAATATTTTTTCTTTTTAAGTTGCTTTAAAGTGCTTTAACTTTTCCTTTCTAACTCTGAACTTTCCTCTGTGTGGCTGCCTGTGAGGCACTATTTCAGGTATAGTTTGGCTTTGTTTAATTTGCTTCTACAGAACATGCATGCAAGTAACCAGTCCCTCAGAGTTCACATCAGCGTCACTCCATCTAGAAGCAGTCTTCATACATGAACAAGTGTTACATAGTAATTGATAGTATAGTAGGGCATTTGTGCAATGGTGGATGATGTTGACTATCATAAATGTTTAAAACTCTTTCCCTTTTCTTTTCTACCTAGGAGATGAAATTTATCAGGACATTTTTCGTGACTTTTCTCAAATGGCATCAAATAATCCAGAGAAGTTAAACCGCTTCCAGCAGTCAGATTCCCAGAAGTCTTAAGTGTCAAGAAGGAAAAGAACCTGAAGCTTATAGTGCAAGTCTTTTTTTATTTTAACAGAATGAATTGTATGCATTTTGTTAGATAGTCTGGATAAAATGACCACTCCAATGTAGCTTTAGATTGTGGTAGCTGAAGAAGTGTAAGAGTTGGTTTATGTTCTACAGTGCACATACCTCAGCAGCTGAAGATGTTTCAAAGCCCTGAGTTCCCGCCAGCTCAGTGCAAACCAGCCCTTGTTTCACACCCAGCGTTTGCAGCTCTCACTCAGAGGTGGCAGAGCACGGCTGGAGTGCTCTGGGCTGTGACTGCAGGATGGGCACAGCAGCTTTGCTACCCAGTGTCATCCACTGCCATCTGTCCCCCTGTTGCCATAAAGAATGTGCCTCTGGCAAGAAGGTCTGGGTTGCATTTTCTGGGACTGTTTGGAAGGGAAATAGGGTAATGACTTACTGAGTTGTCCTTCCATTTGTGGGGCTGCAACTCAACAGATTCTCTTGTTCCTACTCTGACTCTGGTTAGTTAGGCTGTTCATAACAGATGTGATAACTCCTGCTCTTTTGCAAGCTCTTTCACAGTGGAAGCTCGAGCACCAGGCTGGCCTTTATGCTGGTGACTGCAGGTCAGTCACAAAGGGATATATCCTGGGGACCAAATTCCTAAGAGTAGTCCATTTTCCTTTTTTTTTTTCTTTTCCTCTTAAATTAAACTTTTGGTGCAGCAAGTATCCTTCTAAATGAGCATGTGGAACCTTTCATGAAAAATAAACTTAATCCTTTTGGACATGATGTGGGGTTTGTTTGTAGTATTTTGACATGAAAACTTGAAATTTGAGACGTGGAAGTAAATATTGAGCCAATGAAGTTTGTGTGGAATAGTTGTACAAAGGCTGTTTCTACTTTTTCCTGTTCTCACTACTAGCTCTAAGCTCAGTATAAAAGTCTCACATCTTGCAGCCACCCTAAATTTAGGGCAGTCAATCCTTTCTATCAGGAAGCAGTAGCCCTTGTATAATTTGCAATCATGTGTATGTTTATGTGTTGCCTAAACTAAGGTAAGCACAAGAAAAACTAGAATTTCACTGCACATTTTTGTCAAGTAGTGAATAAGCACTGTCTCCAACTGTGTTGTGAGGGCAGCAAGACAATTTCATTTATTCAGTAGTGAGCCCCACTCTGCCCATGTGCATGTATAAATGGTGTCTCTAGATATATGCTTATATATCAGGTTATTTGTACCTAGATGATAATCCTCCTAAACCAGCAGATGCAATTCTTTGTCCTCTATTTGTCTGCCCTATTGAGACAATGTAAGCAGAGTTTTTAGATGACATAGTATCAATGTGAGTTTTTAGTAGTCCTAATAGCTGTGGCATTATGTTAACCTGCTGTTTAAGTGTATTTAGGAAATGAATTGGCTTTTCTTCATGGAAAGATAAGCAAAACTGGGATAAAACAAATTGAAATCTGTAAACTATGGTAAAGTTAAACTTTCTGGAATGTTAAATTTTAGGATGGTATTTCAAACATTTATCATTTTGCATCAGATGTGTAATAATGTATCAAATCTGCATATTATAATTGCTACAAAATTACTAGTGTTGGAGAACTGTCCAGTGGATTTTATTTCCAAGCAGAAGAATCTTATAAGACATTTCTTGCTTTGTATGTGGTCTAATTATGGTAGGAAAAGCAGATTCTGCCCATTTAAAGTGTGCATTTAGTCTGAATAATAAGAAACTTAAGGATATCACCTGTAAGCAGTAATGTTTAGTAAGTTGGTTTTTAAATAGCTGCCTGTGAAATGATAATATTCTTCCTAATCAGCAGTATTTTTACCAGCAAACGGGTATTTAGTAGATGTTAGAGAAAGTAAGATTCCCGGTGTACAGATGGGACAGTGTAAGATACAACTGCATAATATACACATTAGACATAGGTTTTTCTAAGTGTTTGTCTTTCCCAGCCTGGCTGGCAGGCACTGTGCAGTGTGATTGGCTGGGATGTAAAGCAGCCTAAAGCTTAGTGGCATAATTGCTATCTCAGTCCAGCCAGCTGGAAAAAGGGGTCTGATTTCAAATCTCCATTGGTGATTTCCTCCCTAGCCACAAAATCTCTGTGACAAATTTTGCAGGATGACTTCTCTAGACTAAAAAGTTGCTTCCCTGTAGCTCTACAGATCCATGTGTTGCATTCCTGAGTCTTATCTGTCTGGGAAACAGTATCAGTCTGTCTGTGCTGAAGGATGAATCACACCTGACTGACAGGTTGTGTGACTGTGAGGAGCGCTGGGCTCAGGGAGTGGGTGTGTCACTTGTGATCCTCAGCCTTGTTCCCCTGTCCTTTCAGGTATGACAGGATGCCCAGTATGAACTGCACTCAGTTAAAGTCTTTTTCAGGTCAGGTGCAATGGTAACATGTTGCTCATCAGCAGAAATGAATAAAGTTTGATGGCTCAGTCTCACCAGGCTCTGGCAGGTTCTGTGTTCCAGGGCCTCTGTGACTCACAGCATTCAGCCCCCCGCAGTGTGATTATCACCACAGCTCTGAAGATCTGGATCCCATATCGAGTTTTGACTCATGTTAATCTTCTGCTCAGTAATATTAGGAAACTTCCATTTCTATTACAAAGTGAATCTGAGTATAAATGGAATAGTAGATGGTAAGGTTCCACTGTGGGTTAACATCTTGTACTTTGTACCAGGCAGAGGAAAGGTTCAAATCCAGTTCATGTTTCTCTGTAGGTATGAAATATGGTAGGTTTTGATTAGTAAGGGACAAAGCAGAGGATTCCTAACACATTTAAAAACCATCTTTCCCATGGATTTTTAGTAATTTTCTATATTAAGTAGCCCATTAAAGGATAGTATAATGTCTTTTGTATTTACAGATCATGTGTTCCAAGAGTCTCTTGAAATGACAAATGTTGAGGAATTCGGCATAAATTCTAATGCATCTTGATTTTCGAGGTGTAACTTATGTCAATTGCATATTGATTAAAATAGTGTCTATGGTGGCTCATTAATTATATCAACTGTTTTGACTGTTCATAAGGTTTCATGTTTTTTGTTAATGTCAGTACAGTGCATATAAACTAAAATTTCTGAATTATCATACTGAATTATGCCACTGCTGGTGTTAGACAGTTGGAATTTGTTCACATGAATTCAGGTGAAGGCAGTAGATGGTAGAGGTATTTCTTTGCTTTCACAAACAGCCCACATTGCAATCGGATGGATGTGTGTTCCAGATGCTCATTAGTACATTGTGGACTTCAGCCTCTCTGCCAATTAGGACCTGATCCAGGACGTCCCTGATATCAGTGGCAATCTTTCCACTGATTTTGGAGTTTTTGGATTGTACCATCTGTGGCTTTTAATGTTAGAGTGCTAAAGGATCCTGTATTAATACTGCATTTTTCACTCTGTGGGGTTTTATATTTTACCTGTTTGTATACTGAGCTGAAATAGTTTTAGAAAATGCAACCAGACCTTCCAACTGCTGTCAGCAAATCCCTGTAAAAGAGGAAGTTTCTCCTGTTTTACATTATGACATTAGCACACGTGTTGTTCAATTTACTAGGTCTCCTGGATAGAGCAAATACTTCATAGCACTAAACTAAAAAGGTGAGAATGAGGACAAGCAGAGGGTTGATGTCATTTTTCTAGGACTTTGGTTCTTCTCTGCAGCCATCTGTTTTAAATTGTGGATGTTACCTCTGCTGCTTCATCTTAAGAATCTCAAATAACACAGTGACTGTGAAAAGACCCTTTGATGAAACTACAAATAATAATATGTAAGTACAAAGGATGTGATATTTTTACAGTGTCAGAAGGACTGGGCTGATTATTCTGATTCTCTAATACACAAAGTATTTTGAGAATCAATTTTCCAGGCTACGATCTCTGCCCCATTTGTTATGGACACTTTTCCCCAAGTTAGAGTTTATGGCTTGTGCAGTCTGACAGCCAACATGCCTTGCTCCCGTGCTTACACAAAGGCACAGTTTTAAAACGGACAACTCCAGAAAGGCACTCCTGAGGAAAAGGAGGAGTGTACCACTTTGGTATATCCACTTTCATATGCTTACTTTATCTTTCTGCATACAATATTTTCTTGTTTCTCTTCCCATGGAAGGAGATGATAGAGGAGGAAAAATCCCACTCACTTTTCTGTTAGGATCCTAAGTTTTCCATGTTTTGACAGAAATCGCCAAGAGATCATCGTTTCCTCAAGCAGAGACGTTACTCTCTCCAAAATAATGAACTTTTATTTTTTTCTGCGCGCGTTCCTCTGTACTCGGTGTTTTATAAGCATTCCAACAGTAAAATGTAAAAAACCCTTCCCCTCTTAAGCTGTAACTGTACAGGCTCTATACCCCGCCCTCCTTCGCGTTATGTACGGCTGTAGCCTTTGTATCTAAAACTTGACTGTAGTTTCTGTACTGTGTCATTGTCCCCGCCCTGCTGTGGGGCGGGGCGGGGCCGGGGGCGGTGCCGNGCTCGCTGCTGCGGCACGGCCGCCTGGGCGCCGCCGATGTGCTGCACCTCCACCTCGTCACCGAGGGCGCCAGCCGGGACATCGGCCTCGGGCTGCTGCGGGACCTGCTGCGCGGAGCCGCCTTCCGGCACCAGGTGCGCGGGGGGCCGAGGGGCGGGCCGGGCCCGCGGGGAGCGAGCGGGGGGCTCTGCCGGGGTGTCCTGCGTGGTCTTCCCGCGGGGCTCTGGGAACAGCCGGCCAGCGGGAAGGAACTCCCTCTGACGGCCCATGTGCCGGCTCCCACAGAGCGGTTCGCTTCCACTCTCTGCTGGACAAGCTCCTATTGCTCCCCAGTCTCGGAAGTCTTGAGGGGCTTGTTCCGTGTCCTCACCGCTGCGGCCTCCGGACGTTTTCCTGGTGCAGCCCAGTGATTCTTTGCTGGGTAGCAGCGTGGCCTGGGAACACTTCCGGCACAACCACCTGTGCTGGAGAGGAGCAGTGCTGCCCTCCTACAGCCCCTCTTAGTCCTGCTTCAGCATCTCGACACGAGTACCACATGTGCTTGTATCTCGATGGTTTCCCGATCAAGAGAGGAGGTTGGCCTGCTGCTAGTGGCTCTTGAGAGCGGGAATGGAGAGCCAGGAGGGGCTCGAGTGCATCCACGTACGAATGTTTCCCTACTGCCCCAAAACCACAGCCAGTGCAGTTTATGCAAAGTCAAGCTTTCCTTTGCATTAAGCAGGTGTCTAAAAACTGGAGGGATGTTAAATTCAGAGATTCCAGGTAACCTGACTCTCCTGTCTTGAGGTGCTGCAGAGCATTGCTTGGAAGTGTCCTCTAGTCCTGCTGTAACTTTTATTGCTCATATTTCCTGTATTTCTGAACTCTGCCAAGATGTAACTAGAAGTGTTACCTTAACATTGTTCATACAGACACTTCCCTGGTAATTAACTGTACCACTCATTTTCTTTAAACAAGTCCTTTCCTAGTGCTGGCCCTCAGGTTATGTACCCGTGAGGGGAGACCCACACCATGCAGCAGTGCTTGGCTGTCTGGAGGGTGTGCACAGCTCCCTCAGGAGGATTCCTGCACTCCACAGTGGGCTGCACTGACTGCCACCCCATGATGGTGCAGTGCTGATGTGGTGCAACAGCCCAACCCTGGTTTGTCGTATTATGTCCCCTGGAGTGGGAGGAGCCCCATGCCACCATGATGTGCACATCCCTTGCAGTCACCCTTTGTGTATGTGGCTGCCATACTGCCATCTGCCCCTCTTGGGGAACAAACTTCTCTGCGAGGAGCCTTGCAAGCCTCATTTCTCCAGAGCAACAGAGGCTGGGAGTTGAAGCTGGAAACGTGTAGTGATTTGTCTGTTGTGGATGGGCCCCCGTCCATAGGTGCCTGTGGAGCTGCAATGAAAGCCCACAATGACTTGGTGAGTATGTCTGGCACCAGAACTGATCTCCTGGGTGTAAGCAGGCAGCATACCTGGAGTCCTCCGGTGAGATCTCACTGGTATCTGCTCTGTGGAACAGCTTCTTCTTTCTTTCCTGGCAGAGCCTGATGTATCCCGGTTTCACTGGCTAGCCTTTGGTTGGCAGTATATTTTGGCCCAGTCCATTTCTCTGCTTTTAGGTACAGAGCAGAAGCTGTTCTGCTTCTCAAGCATGCAGTCTTGTCCTAATCCTGTTGCCAGTTTCTGGAACACCAGCAGGTGACAGCACCTCTTTATTCTTGCTGTAGCCTACCCCATTCCTGTTCTTTACCAGTGGGAAACTTCTGCCTACTTGGAGTTCTGGTGCTGCTGCTAAAATGTTGAAGGTGATTGGTCCTTGATGCTCAGGTAGCTCCATCCCAAGACCTCTTGTTTCCTGCTTCTCTTGTGTGTGCAGAATACTCTCTTGGTTCTTGCTGTTTTGCTAGCATAGACCCAGAGATAAGGCTTGATAAAGTGATCAGGGGGCAGCTGGAGCCACTGAGACAGGACTGATCAAACCCCCTGAACTTTACTTTTTCTTCATGAGGAAGTGATTCAGGCCCTGCTTTTGGACCTGCCCTTGCTCTCCTATCATAGCAAAACTGGGATCAGTTGGCTCCTCTGTTAGAGTGAAGCCCAGAGTCAGACATGGCTCGTAACCTTTGGGGAAGGTTGTGGGCAGCTTTTCTCTCCCTAGGCAGATTCAGTAACTTTCAAAGTCTGCTGGAGAGTGAAGCAGCCCGGGGACAGTGTGCGGAGAGTGAGGGCAGAGGGGCTGTGGGGTGCAGGCGGTGGGTGCGTGGGAGCAGCTTGGACACCGGACCCTCCCGGCGGGGCAGGGCAGGTCTGGGCGTGGGCAGTCGCTGCGTGGCGTCACCGCTGTGCAGATGTGCCCCAGATGTGCCCCAGATGTGCAGCCGGGAGCGCAGCCGGGCGGCGGCGGCAGAGGGAGCTCGTGCTCCGCGTGTGCGGAGGGAGGCGGAGGGAGGACCCAGCCGCGGCCGTCCTGCCCGTGCGGGGCCGCGCTGGGCTCTTACCGGGCCTTTGTGACAGCAGTCGCGGAGAGCGTGTCCCGCACGGGGGTGACAGGGGGATCTCTGCAGCCTCTCCTTCCTCCCGGCCAGCGGGAGGTGCCCGGCAGCGAGCCTGGGCCAGCCTCGGCCGACATCGTGCTTGCACAGAGCAGCGGCTCGCCCAGTTTCCTGCCACTCCGGGCTGTGTGCTGCCACTCCTTGTGCGATCCCGGTCGCTTATTGATTCCATTTCCCTGCCGTAGTACGAACTACGCGTTCGGCTCTCTGCTCATCCAAGTTCCCTGTTCAGATGAGCCCCACGAAGGATTCTGCTGGGGTGGATGTAACTGGGCTGCCATCATGCCATGCTTGCAGAGACCTGCGAGGAAACCCGACGTGGAAAGGAGGGAAAGTTAAAGGGAAAAGAAATGCAGGTTGTTTTTTCCTAGTGAATCTGTAGAAAGGGTCTTTTATCAGTGTGGGACGTGTGTTTATAAAACTGTGCTTGCACAGGAAGCCCCTAGCACTTTTCTTAATGTCCTCAGCAAACGTGGTCGGATTTAGCTACAGGGATTTACTAAAAGCTGTTACACAAATAAATAAAGAAGTACAAAATTAGCAGCAGATCGACAAGCTGTGCTAAAGTCAGCAGTGAGAAGGAAAGAAGCCTTCACAGTCCCAGAGAGGCTGCCTGGCCTGTGTGTGTGGGAGCAAAATTCAGCTGCTCAGGAGTTTGCTTTGCAGAAGTACAAAAGGGTGGGCAAAAGACAGATTTTTCTGTTTTCTTTGGCAGGAGTGGGAAGGCAGATGATGCTGTGTCTGGAGTTTCAGGAGTATTTCTCCCATAACTTTTGTCCACAGGTGCTTGGCAGTGTGCTCACTTCAGAGGTGACTGGAATTGGTTTGACATTTTTCCCCCCTTTCCTACGTACTGTACACACCCCAGGCTGCCTTTGCTGGATGCAGAAGAGTGGTTACAGGTGCTGCATTTCTCTTCCATCCTTCTCCAGTCCAGACAGACCCCAAAGCTGCCCTTGCTGAGCTGGGCTGGGAGCAGAGTTTTGCACATCCCCATGCTGGTAGTGCTCAGTTCCATGCACAGCCTGTCAGTGCCTTTGCACTGGAGAGTAGTGCTTGTTGCTTGTTTGGTCACCTAGGTTGGCTGCTGTGGTGCTCAGTGTAGTCACTGTCACCACGATGGTACACCCGACCACATAGCTCGGCAGGGCCAGGGCGAGGTGCTGCCTAATGGTAACAGAGTTTCCTCCCCTGCAGCGTGCTGGAGACTGTGCTGTGCTATCCAAAGCCAGGTGTGGCTCCTGATGAGCTCTCCCAATGCACTTTCCTGGTACACGTTGTTCTGTGTTTTTCCTGCTGTTCCGCTGCCGGCCTTGGCTCCGAGCCCAGCAGCCGGGCCAGCAGCAGCGGGGCCGCCCCGCTGAGGACTGTGCTGGCCACGGAGCCTGTGCCAGGGCTCCTACGGCACCCGCCTGATGGCTCGGGCCAGGGGCCAGGTGTGGGTGTTTAGGGTGTCGTCATAGGGACTCAGCTCTGCCTGTCCTCCAGCTGTGCCCTGCCGTGGGCTCAGCCATCCTGGCCAGTGCCAGGACAGCGCCATCACTTCATCATGTTCAGCATTCTGTGGGTGCTATGAGCACAACCTCACTTCCAGTGAGCTCCGCTCTGCCATGAGAGCATGTTAGTCTGGGCAATGTGTTCTGCAAAAAGCTGTGGATGGAAGAAGCTCCAGACTGCTCACTGCCTCTATCTCTGCACCAGTCTTGCTGGGCATCAAAGCAGCCCCTTGTGCACCCCCTGGAAAGGATGGTCATTGCACCAGCACAGGCTCCAGAGCCACCTTCTCCTCTGAAGCATTTTCCCTGGCTTAGATTTTCTTTTAATTAAAAAAAAACTACTTAAAAAGCAAGTGCTCTATACTGTGTGTTTTAAGTGTATAGTGCAGGGCCCCTTGTTCTTAAGCAGATAAAGTTTTATTTGGGAAAAGAAGTAAAACCATAGAACCATGGAAATAGTTTAGTTTGAAAGGGGCCTACAAAGATTGTGGTTTGAGTACCCTGCTGAAGGCAGGGCCAGCTTGTATATGTGTCTTGGTGTCCCTCAAACAAGGAGGATAGGTTCCCCTATCCAAAATTCAAGTACTGCTACAATGTCATGTCCTCACTGTACTTTAGTTCCAGTGGGGCTTTTCATGCTTTCCCTGACCTGAAGAAGGCGGCATGACCTCGAGTCTCCACACTCAACTTCCTGCACTCCCCCTTATCTGCACCAGGGTCATGTCCCTCGTCTCTCTTAATTATCCTGAAAAGCCCTCTCATTATCTTGTGTGATTCAGTGACCTGTATCCTTCTGTGGGTATAATGAGCTGCATGAATGTTCCTGTTCATTGGACTTTGACCAAAATAAATTATAAGCTTGTAAAATTTCAGTAGCTGACAAGGTGCATTTGGGGTTGCTCCTGTTTCTGGGACATAGCCACAGCTGGCACAGGCGTGCCAGGGCCCATGCTGGTGCATGGGCTCCCGCAGGGCTGAGGGCTGCAGAGAGTGCTGGCTAAGCACCAGCAAAGCTCCAGCACAGTCAGGCTGAGATCCATCTACAGAAGTTGCTCGGCTCTGCTACAGCTCCTGATGTTTGGATTTTCATCAGCGTGCTGCAGCCTGTCCTCCCCTGCAGCCCTGCTGGGACATGCTGCAGAGCTTGCCTCCATGCTGGGCTGAGGAGCAGGAAATCCAGGCTGTGTCCCTGGCCCTGTCACAGCCCGCCTCTGCAGCAGGGAGCAAGCCTTGCTCCTCAGGGTGAGTGACGTGGTCTGGCTTGGCTCTCAATGGCAGGATACCAGAGCCTGGAGCAAACTGTCGCCTCTTCTGATGGACTCCATAGGGGAGACCAGATAAGTGCTTGCATCAGGCAGTGGAAACAGACCACAGAAATAGTCCAAAACATAGAGCATATTTGGTTGTGTGAGGGGATTCAAGCCTCTGCCCACCTCATAGTTACAACATGGCTGTAAAAGTCCTTCTCTCCTTTCCCTCCACTTGACCGGTTCTTGTGTCAAGAGGATGTGCAGGGGCCAGTGCAGCCAGGCCCCTTTGTGCAGCTGCAGTGCCACCAGCACTATTTGTGCTTTACCAGCCTCACCCCTCACCCTGAGCTGGTGGGGGCTGAGCAAAGGCTGCTGGAGCTGGGCCTGCCCCCAGAAGTGGCGGCTGAGTGGTGTTTCTGGTGTCTCTGCCAGGTAATAGTCCATGATGTGAATGAGCTGACAGAAAAGCTGTTTCCCATCGTTGAGGCCATGCAGAAACACTTCAGCGCTGGATCGGGGACCTACTACAGTGACTCCATCTTCTTCCTGTCGGTTGCAATGCATCGCATCATGCCCAAAGGTAGGTCTCTGCTGTGCTGCCTCCAGCAACACAGGCTCTCTTTCTCTTCTGCACAGAGATGTAATCTGGTGCTCTCTGAAATACAAAGTTAATAAACTTTTGTGGTGGACTTCTGGGACTCTGCTCCTTCCTGCATAGTGATGGACCCATCTGTCCAAGACCACATCCAGGTCTCCACTGGCATGAGTGAAAGGAGGTTCTCCTTGTCACATGGCAGCTGGCCCTGCCTTTATGCTGTGAGATGGTAGGAGAGGTGAGACAGGAGCAAGCAGGCCTGTCCTGTGTGTGTTTACAGCCCCCTTCCCCTTGGGGTGCCAGCGGAAAGATGTGCTGTGTGTCTGTTGTGTAGCTGAGCACTCTTGAGCAGAGAGTAGTTGTTGAGTCTTTCCTCTTGGCTTTAGGGAGCTTTTGGAAAGCTTTGCTGATTAGCAGCCACTGATCACTTAAGTTTTCTTATTGTGCCTCTGCTGTTACCAAGTGCAGAAACAACAAGAACTCTGCAGGAAAACAAGGCAGCTGGCAGAAGGGGTTTGGCTGAGCTGATGCCGTTTTCTTCCCCTGGCTGTGTGCAGTTGCTTCTCTTGGAACCAGCATGCTGTCAAGTCTTCGGTTGCACAAGTAGGGTATTGTGTCCTTGGGCTCCAAATCCCTTCACTGGGGCTCCTGCAGCCCTGCTTGTGCGTTCCCAGTTCTGGTATCTGGGCTCTCCCTGTCAGCTGCCTCGCTGGCCTGACACACCTGTGGTGGCAGCATCCCTTCCTGGGCTGGTCACATGTTCCCCCTGGGCATGGCAGGCTGCGGGTGGCAGTGGTGGCAAGGAGCCCCAGGACCCTGCTTGGACATACACCTGCCCCAGGAGGAGGTGGCCAGCCTCTCAGAGCTGTCTGTGGATGTTATACAGTGGTTCCCACATCTGCACGTTCCCAGGGCTGGCACCGCCGGCACCAGCAGCTTCCTTGGCATCTGGAGCCTCTGGCCAGCTGTAATACTGCCTGCAGACTTCCTGCCATGGGTCTCAGGTGCACTCTTGCTGAGATGTGAGCAGATACAGCTCCCCTGTGCCTCACTGAGTCCTGTCCCAGTTTGGCTCTACCCAGGAGCTCCTACCTCAGCTCTGCTTCGTTAGGCTTCTTCTGTCGTTTGTGGACTTGTCCCTGTCCTCCTGGCATGGCCATCCCACACCAGCTCATTAAACAGTGGGGCAGAGGTGGCCCTGAGGGTCATCAGGCTCACTGATCATTACTCTGTGGGCTCCAGCAAATGTGCTGTACTTGGCTCTCCCTCAGACTTGGGTAATTTTGTGTGTGTCTGGTGTTGTCTGCACTGTGAACACTTTGAAGTACACTGCATACAAATGATGGTATTAATGCTGGCTAATTCACTCCTCCTGATTCCCTACTCTGTCTTTACTGTGTGCTAAAGATATCCCAGCCGTGCTGCGTGCCAGCAAGAAGCTGCTCAGTCTGAAATGCCTTTTCTCAGTTCATCAACCCATGAGGTGTGTCATCTCTTGGAAAGCGTGTTTGCTCTCCCTCAGCCTGACAGGGCTTTCAATGGTCTGTTCGGGGCACAGGATGTTTAAAGAGGCATTTTAACAGTTTCATGAGTTTAGTTTTTGTTTCAGAAGCTGCTAGTAAAGCTGATTTATATTTCCCTTGCAAGGGAGGTCAGGTTTACTGTGCTGGGTGCTTGGTGATTTATGGGGCTGGCAGGGCTCACCAGCCCCTCCTTTTGCAACCAGCACCAAACAGGAGGCATCAGGAAAGGCTGCAGCTCTGCTGCCCACTCACAGGCTTGCAGGTGGTGTGGGGATGGCACTGGGCTCCTTCTGCCCTCCTGACTCTGACAAGCTAGTATCTACTGGTCTGAAGAAGCCACTTGGCTAAGTTGGAGGAGAAAGGACCAAACCTCATTTTTCAGGCAGTATTAGCATTTTTCCTGGTGCATTTCTTTGCCATCTCTTCTGCCTTGAATGCTGTATTCTGCCCTGAGTGCTGTGTCTTTTTGTGCACCTCACCAAGCACATCTGGCTCATAGCATTAACACCACTTTTTTGTGGAATCCAGATTTGATTGCAAGCTTGAGCATCCTCTAGCAGAAGTGAAGGCCCTGATCTGAATATTAAACTCACTGGTGTGTTCATTTGCATTTGCATTAATCAGTCTATAGGTTTTTTTCAGTAGCAAGTGACCTTTGTACTAAAATTCCTGGCTTTAGTTTACCAAATATATCATTTTTTGAAGGGAGGCATTTCCTCAGTATCATGATTTAGTGATTTGTTTGGAGCCCACGGATTGTGATGGGGCACTGACTTTGCAGACCAATGGCACTAAAAACTGAACACCCGGTTATTTTTATTTTTTTAGGGACTTTTGTGGGACATGTGCTGGTTGCATGCACATTGCACTGAGGGTAAATGGGATTTGCCACTCGGCTGCTCTGTCGTTCACTGTTGCTTGGGATCTTTGCCCAAAAAACTTCAGATCTAAAACCTGCAGCTGCCAAGTTATAATATAACAGCTTCTTAGCTGGTGTAAATCATGGAGCACTCTTGCCTTAAATGTCTTACATCAGTGGAGTTAATCTGATTTAAACCAGCTGGGGAGTTGGTATGCAGCACGCAGAAGTGCAGACTGCATAACTCTTGTCTGTGCTCGAGGCTCATAAATTCCATTTTAATGTGGTGTGGCCAGGCCTGGGGAGCTGGAGCGGGGCTTGATCCATCAGAATGGTTCTGCAAGGGAGAAGTGATGGGAAAGTTACACAGAGAGAACAAGCAGGTTCAGGCTGAGAAGGAGCTGCCAGGATGAGGACAATGCCAGCATGAAATGGTCTTGAGACTTGCAGAGCAGTGCAAGGAGGAGGAGGAGGAAGGAGGACAAGGACCTTTTCACTTTCCTTTTCAGTATGCCCATCCAGAGGGGACCTCTCCCTTCCTGACTGGCTTTGATCCTTCTGTCACTTGTCATTTCAGTTGTGTAATTTCAGGGGACCCAGCAAGCTTTTTATCACCCTCCTACAGATACATGAAGGGGTAATGTCTGGGCAGGTCTGCCTGGCAGGCAAAGTCTGGGGACAGACTCCTGGTGTCACAAGCAAGGGCAGCCTGGGAAAACTGGGAGTTCCCCGGGGAACTCTTGCCCCCCCTTCTTGGCCCAAGTCAGAGAATTTTTAGGAAAAGATTGTTTAGCAAGTGGTCATCCTCAGGAGCTGGTGGGCCAAGGGAGAGCCAGCAGCATCCAGCAGCTTGGATAGAGCTCTGAAAACTTTCATTTGGTGTTCAACTCCATTGGTGTTGCTGATGGTGCTGCAGCAGGATGGTCCTGTGGGAGAATGAGGAGCAGAGGCAAACTGAGACATGACACAGAAGCAGCTTTATGGCTTATCTCTGCCAACTTAGACAGAGGAGTGGGTTCCATTAGCTCAGGGGAGGCTCTGAAACCTGGCTGAAGGTACCATGCTTCACAAGGTGTGAGGGTATTTAGCAGAACTTAACTGAAGATGGTATTTGACAAATTGGAGGCAGCAGGGTTTCCTGGCTGGTACAAACTGCTGGCTGTCTTCATGGGGAATAGCAGTATCTCTGGGTGCAGTGATCTCCCCCCTTGGCAGCATGTGGGGGAGTTCTCAGGGTTTCTCTCTCACTGTCCAGCCCAGCCTGAAGGCAGAAGCTGTGATGAAGAGTGGCAAGATGAGCACGGGCTGCAAAGAGGCCCTGGGCTCTGCTGCGTGTGAGGTTAGCCCTCATGCAGCATGCTGCATCTTCCAGGTGCTGAAGATGCCCCTGGGTACTTGCTGCCTGAAAAATCAGGAGCTTGTTCTGCAGGTGCATCTGGTAAGGCTGTTCGTCAGAGGCTTGCAGCAAACTAAGCAGTGGGTAAGTTGGTAAGTTTCTGTGTGACAAAACAAAGATATGGAGCTATGAGGAAGGAGAACAGAGTGGGACTGATCATTATGTATTGCTGAAATTTATGGCATATCAACACAGCCTGTTGGTAAAAAATGAAGGTGGTTTAGAGAGTGCAGTGGCTTCTGTGTGGGACAAGCCTGACTGACTGGGACCCTCCAGTGTGGGAGGGGGCTGGCCAAGGGGGTTATGGTGTGGTCCATGCCACACAAACAGAGCCACACAAACAGAAGTTTGTACAAGAGCTGAGAGACATCAAAGTTGCTGAGAAGGGTGTTCAAAACAGAGTGTGGTGATCTGTAGAGCTCCTTGCTGCAGGATGTGCAGGAGGTGCTGGGCTGCCTCTTTGATGAGGGAATCATGGCTGGTTGCTGTGTGATGGACAGCAAGGCTTGGTGTGTCCTGGAGCTGCCAGCTCTGCAGGACTGTGGCAGGAGGGCCACAGCTGTGGGTGGTGGGGGAAAGCAGGGGTGGCTCCTGTGGCTGAATAAGCAGCTCTGTGTCTGGGGAGGTGACTGCCAGCAGAGAGCTGTGCCTTTGGCTTCATGGTGGGTGTCCAGACAGTGCCTGTGACACATCAGGATTGATGGGAAGTCCAGTGGTCTCCCTGGCCTCAGACTCTGAACGGGGCAATTTCTCCAGCTCATTATCAACAGCTGTACTGGTTGTTAAGCATGGTCCAGATTATAATGATGTTTGTCCAAGCAGCCTGATAATGACCAAGCCCCAGTCACTTGGGGTTTGGTGCTGCTTGCAGCAGGATCCAGCTGCTGCCTCCGGCTTGGTCTCCCACGAAACTGATATCAGCCTTTGTCTGCTCTGGAGTACCAGCCTGGAGACAGAGGCCTCTGTGAACATCAGCTTATGCCTTTCCCACCAAGCAGAGCTTCAGGGAAGGCAAAGGCCAGCCAGGAGACATGTTGGAGCAGGCACTGAGCTGTGCTCTGCTTTCACAGGGCACTTTGCCTGTGCTGGGGCCAGGCACCTGGAGCACTCCTGCTGCTGGCTGTGAAGGTGGAGAGCCTGGAAGCTGGGGAAAGGGGTTAAGCAGGTACAGAAAACAGTCTGTGTACTGGAATAATGCCTTGACAAGTAACTGTGTTCTGCTGGTGTCCTGCTGGAAAAGCCCACAGGCAGCATTCTGAAGACATTGTCAAT
Source organism: Drymodes brunneopygia (assembly GCA_013400955.1). Taxonomy (NCBI): domain Eukaryota; kingdom Metazoa; phylum Chordata; class Aves; order Passeriformes; family Petroicidae; genus Drymodes; species Drymodes brunneopygia. The sequence continues at coordinate 337,646 of VZTZ01034838.1, forward strand.
TGCTTTTGTAGGGATGTCTGCATGAGATTCAACTTTGCATCTGCACCGTTTGAATCCACAGCACAGGATTGCTCCGGTTGGACTCTGTTTGCCCATGGGGTGCCAGTGACCATGTGTGATGTGTCCCCTCAACAGCACCCACGTGTGGAGCTGCACTGCACACGTCCTGTGTCACACAGTGCATCAGAGGTCTCTGAGGTGGAGCCTGGCAGAGGTAGATGGGGAGGCATCACTCCCCCTTCTTCCTCCTGTCAGCTGCAGAGCAATTTCTGGAGCACAGGGCTGCCCACAGATCTCAGCAAATCACTGTAATAATTGTAATAAGTGGGCATTTTGAAAGTGCGTCACTCCTGATCCTTTACTGCTGGCTGAGCATTGCCATCATTGCTGGGCCCCATCACATCAGGGAATGCAGAGATGCAGCTGTTGGGAGAGGGCTGGGAGGAGAGTGCCCATGTCCCAGATACTCCAGGCTTGACTGCTACCAATGGGGAGGTGTTGGGAAAAGGCACAGAAAATTGGGATCTATGGTGGAGTCATGGGAGTTGGCCCCAGAGCCATGAGCTCCCAAACCACAGTTCCCAAGGGATGCTGCAGTAGCTGAAGGGGTTGCTTTCTGGCAAAAATGTTTCCATCTTTACAGGGATGGAGGGACTGTTAATAGTTTCTGATGTGCTCTCATAACCTCCCTCCCTGCTTCATGCCGCAAGCACTTGAAAAACATCCACATTCCCTTCCCAGCCTGTCTCTGGGCTGCATGCACTTATGTCAGATCCTGTGATGGGAAGGAAAGAGGCAGGAGTGATCAATTTGCGAGCAGTAGGGAGAGCAGTGCCAGCCATTGTTCCTTGCTGGGGTGAGCCTGTTGTGCTGAGAGTTTTCATGATGCTTTTCAGGAGCAGGGAACTGCAGACCTCTGAATAAGCCTACCCCAGGTAAACACCAGAGGCAGTGTCCTAGTAGAGGGGTCCACACCTGCTGAGATGAGCTGCTAATACCATCTGGCTGCCTGTGGGACATGCCTCTCCTGGCAGGAGGGTGCCTTGGGTGTGGAGGAGGCATCAGGAAGGGCTGCTGTGATGTGGGGGATGTGGCTAGTGCTCAGCAAGTGCCTGGAAGCCCCCTGGGTGCTGCATCACAGCACAGACCCCTTCCCTGTGACACTGCTGCCTCTGGGGCCAGCATGGCCCTCAGCCCCTAGGGTAGTGTCACTTCTCATCATTTCCACTGCCTGCCCCTTGCCGCAGTGCCACCATCGATTATTTTTGGATGTCCTAGATCTGTCAGGCCAGGGCTGGCTGCTCCCCCCCGCCCCCAACAGAGCAGCGGGGTCTCATCACCCGGTGCTGTGGTGGGTGCTGCCCTCCTCTGTCCCCAGCCTGACCAGCTGCCCCATCCCCAAAGGGTTGGAAGCTGCTGGGGGTCACCCAGTGTTGATGCCAGGGCTGCTCTCCCCCACAGCCTCTCCCTGCTCTGCCATTGCTCATTAGAGCTTAACAGGAAGAAACAAGGACAAAATCTGCCTGCAGCCCTTTCCCCCAGTGTGTGCTGTTAACTGGGATCTGAGTCCAAAAAATTTATTTTCCTGTATCTCTTTTTGGTTTCCCTTTCCATCTCACTTGCTCGTTACTTCACAGCTTTCCATCCACTCTTTAATTTATAGCAACCTGGAATCAAACCTTATTTTGTCTGATTAAAAGGTTTCCTGCTGCTCTTCCTCCAGCTCCAAAAAGTGTTTTCACACTCCTCCCCCAGCAGTAGCATATATTAAATCCAAGGCAAACAGCATTTTCAACTCCATCCTGAAACCTATTGCGTGCTTAGCGGTGTCGCTGCCTTGGAGTCCAGTTAAGAACCAAGGTGTTGAGTACTGCTAAATATTAGTCCCTCAGACCTTGATGGATTACAAGGGGTCACTTGGATGCACAGGAAAAATTAATTTCCTGGAACAAAACACATCCATCTCCTGCTGAGTCTTCCCCTTCCCTCAGGAGATGGCTGCAGGGTGTGAGCAAAGTGATCAAAGTGATGCCGCTGTCAATACCTGGGAACATTGCTGCTGCTCCAGAGCCCTGAGCTCACCCAGGTGCCTGCCCTGCGTGGGTGGTAGCAATGATTTGTCATCTATGTCTGGCAGACAGCCTAATTTTTTAATTAGCTGATAGGCTGATTAGGTGCTGTGATGCAGCCACTGCTCTGCTCTGCTGGGTGCCTCCTAATCAGTGCTGCAGAAACCTGGTTAGCAGCCGGGCCACTGGGGCACATCGTCTGCTGCACTTCCCTGGGACTCTTTGTGCAGAGAGGGAGGCTGTTCAATGGGGAGGTGGCTGCTAGCTGTCCCAAGGAGCAGAGGGGACCCTTGGCTGCATGGCAGACGTGAGGACTTGTGTTGAAGCACACAGCTGGAAGGTAAGCTGCACTGCACCTTGGCAAGCTCTGCTGGTGCAGGGCTTTGTGGCATCATCTTCTGTTGGGAGGGTGGGCTCTGGGGCAGCACCATGTCCTGGGAAGGGAGACTGCAGCCCCCCCCCTGTTGGCAGCACACTGGCAGTGAGCTCTGAGGAGTGTGTCATGCTTGCACACATGCACGTGTGCCCCTGCCTTGGCTGCTTCCTTTGGGCGAGGCTCTCCAGTGCTGCCGAGGTCAGCTGGGCAGGCAGCAGTGATTAATCCTGGGCGCAGGGGGGAGGCTCTGTGTGGAGAAAACGAGGCCTGGCCAGGGGAGCACACAGCCAGAGAGGAAGCTGCTCACAACCCTGCTGACAGCAGCAGGGAGAGCAGCCAGGGGCAGCTGCCAGTGTGGGGGGCGAGCCAAACCCAAGGAGGCTTTAATGAAGGGCAGGATGGAGAACCCAGCATGTGTGTGTAAATAAACTGTGTGCCTGCACACTGGGCTCGTTGAGGTGCTGGCATCCCTGCCTGGCACTGCAGCTGTTCTCGTGCCCTGCTCCCTGCTGCAGCTGAGGCTTTTCAGGACAGCTGGCTGCTGCTGCTGGGCAGCACCCTCTGAGTTGCACAGGGACCTCTGGAGCCTGTCACCCACTCTGCATCCATGCTTGGCCATGGTGCTGGCTGTGGGAGTGGAGTTTTTCTTGGCCACGCATCTCCTGAACCAGTGAGGGCTGTGGTTTCACAGCCAGCATGGGCAGCTTTGTGGATCTGTGTGTTGTTCCTGCAGGCACACTGCCCGCTGGAGCTGGCAGCTGCTGGTCTCCTCCAGAAGGTTTATTGCCCAGGGCAGCCATCTAAAAGTCACTGATGGTCCTTCACAGCTCCTTCTTTCCTTGAGATCTTATTCTGTCATGATGGGGACAGCTAAAAAACCTAACTGAACAAAACATTGCTCAAAGCAATTCAGAGATGTGGAGGGGAAGCTGTCCAGGTGTGCCCAGCATTTGTAGACCAGCAGACCTGAGATCCCCAGCCCTTTTGACTCCAACTCAGAGAGCTTTGGATGCTTGGCTCTCTTCCTTCTGATGGTCCAAGTCAAGTGGCAAAATGAACAGCCACCCCCTGGCCCTTCCCCACAGCCCGCTGCAGCCCCGCAACACCCAGAGCTGCAGCCAGCAGGGGACACTCCTGTCACTTGGCTGCACTGTGTCACCCATGCTGGCTGCAGCTGCTGCTGGCCCTGCTGAACGTTCTCTGAGCTGCTCTGCCTCCAGCAGTTCCCTGTCCCAGCCCTCTCCAGGCCGTCACCCAGCCACCACCCTGCACTGCCTCCTGAAGGATGGAGCAGGGTCTTGCCTCCCCGTGCTGCAGGACTGGCAGGTGCTGGCTCCGTGGGAAAAGGCAAAGTGGTGTGCCTGGGTCACACACCTGGGTCAGCAATCCCAGCAGTGCCCTTGTTGATCTCACCTCTTAAAGCGCCTCTGGCCCTAAAAGTCACTGCTGTGATGCAGAGGAGGTGTGGGGAGGTCAGGGTGCTCCACCTGATGTGTGCCAAGTGCCTGGTTAACAGTTGGACTCAATGATCTTAAAGGTCTTTTCCAATCTAAATAATTCCACGATTCTATGTTGGAGAAGTCTCTCCTCATTGACATGAAGCATCAGAATGCTTAAGTCCTTAAAAACTGGTTTGTTGAGACAGGTGGAGGTGGCAGTGCAGAGGATGGTGGGAGCAGAGCTGATTTACCACCAGCCTTGGTGACAGGTGTTTGCCTCAGGAGTGTGTGTGAGATTTGGGCACAGTGCAGCCTGGTGGGGTGGTGTCCTGTCCCCTCCTGCCATCCCACTGTTGCTTGCAGCATATCCTTTGCCAGACCAGCTGCAGGCAGGATTTTTTACTCTGAGGAGGCTGAGCTTGTGCTAACATGGGGCTGTCAGAGGGCTGGAGAGTTACAGCACTTCCAATATTTTGATTCTTGCTTCTACTCTACTTCTATTAAACCACTGCTCAATTATCAATGATTCAGACTGCAGTGTTTGCTGGACAGCTTCTGCCCTTCATGCTGTGTTTGCAGCTCTCCATTTCACTATTGGGTTCCTGGACACAACTCTTTTCCCCTCTCCACTGCCAGTGGTGGGATGCTGCCCCAGATCTGGTGTGGTTTGTATGGAAGTGGAGGGTTTGGAGCAAAGGCCAGCACTTAGACCCCAGCCCTGCTCCTGCTGTCTGGGCTCAGCTTTGCCAGGGGAGTGACACTTGTACAGAGAAAGTTGTTGGGATGACTTTGGCTGCAGAACAGCCTGTGCTGCTCTCTGCAGGCTCCTGCCTTTGCATCTCCTCTTCACCTGACCCTCCATCCATTGCTAGAGTCCATCCTCTCATCTCAAGTTTGGGCAAAATAGTCCTATTCTATGGGCAGGTTCATGGCTGCCCATCCACGGGCTGCTCTGAAAAATGGCAGCAGGTCCTAAAGGGTTGGAGGGGTAAGAGCTGCTGCTAATTGCTCACTGCATGACATGCCCAGAGCTCTGGCTAGGTCCACCAAAGCAGCTCACCTCCTCCCTGTGCCTCCTGCTGCCATTCATGATCCTACCTGACATTTCTGGGAAGAGCAATTTCGTAGACTCTTACAGTGGTTTGGGTTGGAAGGGACCCTAAAGTTCATCAATGTCCAGCCCCCCTGCCATGGTCAGGTGTGTCACCCACTAGATCAGGTTGCTCATCTTGACCAAATTCGCTCCTACATGTCACTCCAGTGGTGAGGTGGCCTGGCTCACTGCACACGTGCTCTATCCCTCCTGTGCCGTGGGGCAGTTTTTGGGATCCATGCTTCCTGGGAAGGGCTGTTAGACTTGCTTCAGAAGCTGCCCCCTGCCACAAGGGCTCCTGGGTGCCTTTCAGAGCATGCAGACAACCTGCCATGCCCCTCAGCACACCAACGGGGTTCCTGTCTGTGTGCTGTCATCGCCCCACTGAGTCCTGGCAGAGAATATGGGGCAGCAGGGCACAGGGACATGGCCTCTGCCTCCCTCTGCCCTCTCAGGGGATGAGGCTGTGGGATGAGGCATCTCTGACACTGGCCTTTTTCCTCTGGACAGGGCTGGGGGGAGGTTTTGAGCCAAGTCTGGAGCACAGACCTGCTGTAGCTGCTGATAAAAGGCTACAGTAAAAGATTATGAGCTTTAAATGGGGCCAACCTGTGCTGTAAAGCTGTCGCTGCTAATGGAGACCATCTCCGCTCTGAGTGGCACAGCTCCCCTTTCCATGCCGTGGCTGGAAGAGCTGGGGCTGAGCAGAGTGCATGTTTCTACACAGTGTGGCAAAGTTAGAAAACTCACTGCTGAGCAGTACACTCAGCCTTTTCCCACATTTCCAGCTGGATCCCTCTGAGCAGCTTGTGCCCAAGAGAGCACGCGATTCCTCTACCCCCACATGGCAGCCAGGACAAAGCGCCTGGTAGAAGGGTGAAAGAGCATGATACATCATAAATATTAGTGCCTGGCCCCTTGCCAGTCCCAGGCAGAGAAATCATCTCAGCCATTAATCTGTGCGTGCAAGCTGCATCTGGCAAAGTGATGCTTAACGTCACCCGTGCTCGCTTATGTCTCAGTGTTGCAGTTCATGCTTGCTTTAACAAAATTTTTTTTAAATTTCAAAAAATTAAAAGAAGAAGAGGAAAAAGTACTTGGTGCTTTCTGGGTCTGCTTTCTTAGTGAGTGTTTCCTGGGGGAAGCACAGGGCACAGCATGGGACCAGTGTGCAGGGGTGAGCCAAACATGGGAAGCCTGAGGAAGGGCAGGATGGAGATCCCAGGGTGTTTGTGTAAATAAACTGTGTGTCTCCATGCTGGGCTTCTTGTGGTGCTGGCATCCCTGCCTGGCACTGCAGCTGTGCTCGTGCCCTGCTCCCTGCTCAGCCAAGGCTTCTGGGCACAGCTGGCTGGGCAGCACGCTCTGGGCTGCACTGGGACCCTCCAGAGCCTCTCACCCATTGAAGTGCTGGGGTAGGCTGGGTTGGGATTGAAGCTTCCTCCAAGCTCAGCTTTCATTTTCCACTGTGATTAATTGCAGTTGGTGTTCATCTGTAATTTTCAAGAACAATTGGATGACGTGCCTCACAGTTGATTTAATTGAAACCTGATGAGGCGTCATACGGCTGCTGTGCACCGGGGTGAGTTGTGCTGGGATGCCCCTGGGAATCCCAGCCCCTCTTCCCAGCCTCAGCAGTACCTTGTAGGGCTCAGGCTCCCCACATTTCTCTGGAGCTGAGCTTGTGCTCTAAGTCCAAGGTCTTCTTGTCCTGGAGTTTTGTGACCAGTCTAGGTATTCTCAAGTGCCAAGAGCATTTAGGATTTGGATGTTTGCCCCACTGTCGTTTGGGCTGCTGGGGAGGTTTGGTGCATTTGGGATACATATCTTGTTCCTCATTGCAGAAGTTCACTGCTCTGCTGATTCATATGCTTGAGTTGCACTGGCCATTTCTGAGGCAGTTCGGAAGGCTGGGGGAAATTGCTTTCAGGTCAAGACCTGCTTTAGCCTGTGGTGAATTACTGTTCCTGGGGTTTAAATCTTTGCAAACAGAGGATTATGGTGATGGTAAATACTAGGTAGACCTAAGGATTGCTGTACTGATGGCTGAAGGGAGCATGGCCTTTCCCTTTAGCAGATAGAGCGTGATGGATGTTAAAAAAATAAATTGAGATACAGCCCAAGTTGCAGCTTAGATACTATTTCTCCTTGATTTATATTTCTGCTTGGGTGCTTCACAGTGTAAGCAGTATTTCTTGCTTAACCTCACAGGGCCGTTTTGTTCTTAAATGAGGACAACGTGGTAGGTATGACCAATTGCCAAGAGTCCCAGATTAGTGCAAGATCTGCAAAAAATTCAGAGCTGCAGAGCCCAGCATCTGCTTGAAACACAAACACCGAGCAATGAACACTTTTGAAAATGCAAAGCTGCACTCCTGTGCTGGGGGATAACTGCTAATGCCTGGCTGCTCTTGGTGCCTCTGGGTCTCTAGTCCTGAAGGTGGCTTTGGGGGCTGAAAACAGAGCAATTGCCTCCTGCTCTCAGCAGCCAGCAGTAGCCAGCAGCCTGTCTCGAGCACGACAGGGTGAGGGGATGAGGAGCCATGGCGGTGGGAAGGCTGGAGCGTGGGCACTGCCCCAGCAACCCCAGCCTGATGGGATGCCCTGCCCGTAGGCAGCAGAAGGTGAGGGCAGGCAGGGCTTGTCCTCCTGCCTACAGGTACTGGGCAGGAGGAAGGATGAAGGCTTGGTTTGCTAATTGCTCTGGAAGTGGTGGTGACAGGCAGGTCTAGACTGCAGGGAGCTGTAAGGGCACCTGTGCATGATGAGTGGGACCAAAACAGGTTGACATAGCCTTACAATCCAATTAGTGCTGAGTGCTAAGCAACCTGGCCAATTTGCTCTTGGCTTTTATAACACATATAAATAGCAGCGGCATTACATAATGCCCTGGGGATGGCTCCACTCACAGTCCCTGAGAAGGGCTGAGCTGGCCTGGCCAGATGATGACCATGGCTTTGCCATGGCTGAGGGATCCCATCTGATGGCCTGATCTCTTGTGGTGGTTGCACTTGCTGCATTGCACTTGGCCTGCTGCAATCCATGCTGCATCCCCAGATCTGCCTGGGACGAGCAGTCTTGACAAGGCAAATCTTCTGCACACAGTCTCAGCAGCATCTCCATCATTCAGTCCTGTGTGCTGCAGAGGAGACTGGGACAAATTTGGGCAGGGGCCTGACCCTGTTAATAAGCCCAGGCCCAGCCTTGAGAATGATGTCCTCCAGCCTCTCCTTGCTCTTGATGTCTCACTGCAAGTGGAAGATACTTTCATGTCTTCACAACCCCACTTGTTTGCCTCTGAGAGGCAATAATAAAGTCTTCCAGGTTGCCACAGATCACCAGCAGTTCTGTGCAGGCAGAGAGCTGTAATCTCTGTAATCTCTTCCTCAAGGAAGCCCCTGGCAACCTGCTGGGAGCTAATGGGTTTGTACAGGTGATACTGGAGGTGTCGTATGGCAGGTGTCATGATGGGAATTTCTTTGGTATGTTGGGCCCGGGATGGATGCTGTCTGGGCTGGAGGTGGGAAATGCTCATGGAGTTGGTAGCAGAAGATAAACATGGGATTTTGTGTGGCTGGCATTGCAGAAGCACTTCCAGAAAGGGAGAGAGGCTAGGTTGAAGCTACCTCTTTTGTCAATTATATGGAAAACCAGTCTTCTGTAAGGAAGGAGGGAATGGATAGAAGCAGGGGGTCACCAGAAATTATTTCTGAAGTAAATACACAGTGGTAAATGCTTCATGATGGTTGAAGTTTGTTTGCTTCATGCAGAGGTTGCAGCTGGATTCTGTTTGCTCTGGGTTGGTCGAGTCTTGCCCATGGAGCAGACTGCAGCAAATCCTCATTGGGTGCAGTTCCTCCAGTAGCTGCTGATAATTACTGGTTACAGTTGTGTCTTATATTGCTGACTTTTCCTCTTTGTGCTTTCAGAAATAACACAGATCATCCAGGTAGACTTGGATCTGAAGTACAAGACCAACATCCAAGACCTGTTTGATGAGTTTGACAACTTCCCAGAAGGAGCAGTCATTGGGATTGCCAGGGAAATGCAACCAGTGTACAGGTACAGCCCCCTCCCCATGGGGAGCAGGGAGTGGGCAGTGGGTGGCTAGTTGCTGCTCTTCAACTCAGGTTGCTCTTTGGAAAAAAACCTAGGGAGCCATGGTCTCCTTGCTTTAATCCGTGCAGGAGGGCTTAATCTGAAACTTGTAAATCAGTATGAGCAAAGTGTACAGTGTTGCTGTGGTTTGTTTGCTTGCTCTCACACACCATCACAAGGCTTCCAGAGCCGAATTCCTGATCATCAGCTCCAAAATCCATGCCTAGACTCTAGTACATCTACAGGCACATTTGCCCAGCCATGCCTGCTGAGGTGCTGTGATTGTTTGTGTGTTGAGGCTTGGAAGTTTTGGCTGAGAGTATTGCAGAGAGTAGGGGTTGAGTTTGGGCAACAATGAGGTTCGGGTCCCTGGAGTGTCTGTGCACTTTCTGCTTCCCCCAGGGAAGGCTGAATGGGCAATTCTTGGTAACCTGGGCTTGCAAACATGAGGGTGGCCTCATTGTTCCTTTGCTCTTCAGACCCTTGATCCACCAGCCACTGCCAACTGTGGTGGAAACCACTCACCAAACGGTGGCCAGTCCTTCCCACTCATGGACCACGTGGGATTCAGGACATTTCCAGGTACTTAGAGAAATTGGTTTAGTTTAGCCTGGATTGTTCCAAGGATGGACCTCGGGTTTTCTTTTAATCCAAGGTAAATCAGACAGTCCTCCCAGGATGCCTTAATGGATCTCAGCAGAGCTGAGTTTGAGCATCTGACATGGCTTGGCTAGATTTGCTAATCATAATGGAAAAGTTCTTGGAGAAAGATAAAAAAGTGTAAGAGGTCTGTATGTCTTTTCCTGCCGTACTGGAAGCCTACTTCCCTACTGCACCTCCTAAGACATGACCAGCAGCACTCTAGGGAAAAAGCTGACCTGGAAAAATCCAACCAGCCTCTCTTGCTGCTTGTGCATCCAGATGGGAAGAGGGTAGAGACAGAGAGAAGTTCTTCAACAGGGGATTGATGGTTGTTAATCATCACCAATTGCTCCCTGGAAGCCAAGACCATATGAGAGCATGTGGTTGCTCAAACTACAGAAGTCACCACTATTCCTGAGCTGGAAAAAGACATCTCTCTGTCTGTGGTGTAAGTGTTGCCTCTCTCCTGATTTTTACTCTTGGCAGGGACAGCTGGGACTAGAGGAACACGGATGCTGAGGTCTTGTCTCTATAGGGTGGCACCGTGCTCAGAGAGTAGAGGGCTCCTGTATCTGCTTTGGGTGTCCTGACAGGATTTTGGTGCCCAGAATGGTAAATCCAGCCCTAGTTAATCACATCCAATTGTTAGAGCTTAAAGGGGGATGGAGGGAAGAGCCGCAGCCAAGAGCGGCCGCGGGGCTGTGGGACTGTGGCCTCGGTCAGCCCGGCAGGGCAGGTCCCCGTTGTTAGCCTGGAACGGGGTAAATTGAGCGTTTGTTTGCCTGCAATTAGTGCAGGCTGGAATCACTTTGTTTTTGTCTCTGCAGGGTTTTGCATTATTTCAGTGCATAACTAGGGAGTGGGGATGGTGTTCTGCTGCCTGGATATGGTTTGTGGGACCGGGCGTGCCTGGAGGGGACTGAATTAAGGTTTGGGGTGCTCTGCTGGAGAGCCTTTCAGCGTGGCAGGGGACAAGGCACAGGATCACGGGGCTGAGCACTGAATACCTGACCCAAGCCACAGCCGTGTTCTCCCCCTCCTGCCGCCCGCAGTGGGGACAAACATGCCAAGCAATAACAACCCTCACAGGCTGCATTTTTGGGCTGAACTTTGTGTTGTTGCAGTTTTGACGTTCTGGGTCACTTTGGGCTATGTTGTGCTTTCCTTCTTGTGTTGTTTTGATCTTCATGTGAAAACAAGTTCCTGATCCTTCTTGTCGCCAGATCACCCGTTGTGGGGCGAGCTGTGCAAACTCCAGCCTGCCCTCCTCCTGCCAAGCCCTGCACCCTGTGGGGCTTGCACCTCACTGCTAAAAGGATTTCCAGACGCAAACATGAGCTGACAAAGCATGGATGTCTTTGTAAAAAAAAAATCTTTACTATTTTTATACTTTTAGAAAGATAAAAACATGTTGTAGGTGTGAAATAAGAGGTGTCATCTCCAGCCGTGTTGTTTGCCACGTGTGCAGGCTTGAAGCATCAGTTGGGAAAATGGTTGTGGGGAGGGAGGAGGATTACAGGGTGATGGGTCTCTGTGTTGCCACTCACGTTTTCCTCACCGTTTCACACAACTCTCTGCAGCACCAGCTTTGCCTCAAAGCATCAGAGGACTTGGGGCGAGTTATCAGAGCTGTTCTGAGCTTGCTCATGAAGCTGTGAACTCAGTTCCCTGGGGCAGGGTAAGCCAGTGGCCAGGAAGGGTCTGGGTGCCATCTTTCCTCCTGTGTAGCAATGGGAAGGATGGATGGAGATCAATCCACCATCTGTTTCCATCAGCTGCCCACTGGCTGCCTGGCTGTAGGCTGCACTTTCTAGGTGCAGGTTGGGGCTGCAGAAAGCTCAGGCTGCTGTGCTGGTACAGTGAGCAGAGTGGGACACAGACATTCATGGGAAATGGAGGAGTAGAACAACAAATCGGAAATGTCCCGGAGCCTGTCTGCATATCCTGAAGGTAGGGGAAACCTCCAGACAGCAAAACAGGATGGCACGGGAGTGTTTCCACTCGCTTGACTCATGCTGAAACAATGCCCGGCCACTGTTTGTCTTGGACAAACACATTTCTCTGAGCAACAGGATCTCCCGGCCCTCCTGCTAGGCCAGTGCTGGGATTTAACTGTTGCACAGTCTGGGGTTGGCCTGTCCTTTGGGGCTGCTCAGGATGAGTTGGAGTGGCCTGTGGAGAGCAGTAGCTCCTGCTGAAGCTGGGTGCAGATCAGTGTCCGGCAGGGAGTCCTGGATGCAGAGGGGGGAGGTGGCAGGAGCCTGTGTCATGTGCAGGAGGTGATCTGAGATCTGCAGCCATTGGTGTCAGGTTCCCATCTCTCCAGCCACAGTGGGGAAAAGAGGCTCCCTGTCCATGGGTCAGGCATGTTGTCCTTCCTGTGGCTTTTGGATCCAATGTGGGACATGGGCTATGGTCAACACCTCTGTGGACAGGGTTGCAGGCAGAGCTTCATCCCACAAGACTCTGCCCCTGCGGTGGGGTTGTTGAGGACACTGGTACTGTGCAGCAGCCTCCAAGATGCTTGTGGGCTTTCCATGGCAGCACCAGATTCCTCCTGACAGGCTGTTGTTTGAATATTGGCCTGCAGAAGAGCATCTTCCCAGGCTGACTTATGTCTGCTTATGTGTCTGCCTGCACAGGGTTCACACTGTGGCCAAGATCAGGAGCTCTGGCTTCAGTGGGAGTGATTTTGATGGAAAGATTAGACTCTGCAGCTGAAGTTTGCATCATCCAAAAGGCTTTCCATGCAAGGAGATGCTTCTGTAGAGTCATAACCTTAATTAAAAGTCCTGTTGTCCCCTGCAGCATTTCAGCTGCTCAGTTGTACTGGCAGTGTCCTGCTCACCAGGCTACATAGAGTGAGTGATAATGGTTTGTATAAATATTTATGTTGCACTGAGCCTTCTGTGCCAGATCCTGGTCAAATTGAGAAGTCCAGGCTCTCTGGTGCTCTTGAGCCCTGCTAAGAAACATGCAGAGAAGCACTGCAGATGCAGCCTGCATGGGTGTGACTACATGAGCAGGCAGGTCACTATCCATGAGGGGTGTGTAGCTGTGCCATGGCTGGAGATGGAAGCACAGCCTGCTGCACCTGGGGCATAGCAGGGTCTCCATTAGGGCATGACAATGGCATCCTCACACCAGTGCAGCCCAGACCTGCCTGTGCCTCCCTGCCAGCCTGGCTTGGCTTGGCACTTCTTCCCAGGCACAGGAGCTCAGTGCTGCCAGGTGCCAAAGGGATAAGATTCCTCATCTCAAAGCAGCCCTGTGGTTGAGAGGAACAGAGTAGGGAAATACTGTGGCACTCCCCAAAATGTCCTGAAAGCTCTGAGATTACTAAAGGCAGAGCTCAAACCCTATTCTTACTGTGTTTCCTGGTTATAGATCCCTCTGGTCACACTGGTGGCTCTCTCTGGTCACACTGGTGGCATGTGAGAGGAAGCAGAGCAGTGGTATTGATTGCACAGCTGCTCTCAGCAGCCTCGGCCTGACCCCGGGCCCGTGTGCCACACTGTGCTCCCTGCTCCCATCCCCACAGCCATCCCAGCCTCTTCTCTGCCTAAGCACTGCTGCTGCTGGCACTGGCACTGCCACTGGCAGTTGGCTCTGGGTGCTTTTACCCGTTCCAGCTAGGAGGAAGATACCTGCTATGAAGATGGGCCTCAGGAGAAGTCCCAGAGCTTCACAGGTCCACGAACACACACAGCTGGGGCTGGAAGGGTGGCTGCTGCCTCCACTTCTGCTGTTGGGTGAGATCTTTACTGCTGTGTCAAGAAGCTAATTAAAGCCTGAAGCATCTTAGGAATTCACAGTGCTGGAAATGATAAAAGTCTGTGCAGTGGGAAAGGATATGTACATCAAAGGGGCAGCTACAGACTACAAAGAACCGACACAGGTCCCTGTGTGGCTGCAAGGCTATTCGCCTTTGCCTCTGCCTAAAACCTAGCGACAACTCAAACAGAGCATTATTCTGTAGAGAGGAAAAGCTTTGTTTCTGCTTGTGATCATGCTGTAATCATCACTTGGTGCTGTGTGCTCGGTGACATGCATTTTGTTTGTTTGAGAGCTGGTCAGTTAACCCAGAGAAGGCCATTATTGTGCTGGGTGGAAGCAGGACTGTGCAGCTCCGGACGTGGAGCCCCGGCTCTTGCTGTGCCGGGTGTTTGCTGGGAGCTCCGCGGCACCGGCCCTAAGTCACTTTGTCAGATGTTTGGAAGAGGAAAGGAGTTATCCTGGGCTGTGAGCAGGCTAATGCTAAATCCATGGCCAGGGCAGGCTGTCAGAGAGTCTGGGCTGAGACGGTACGTTCTGTACCTTCTCTTAGGATCTAAAAAAAACCTCAAAGTACAGCTGACAGTTGCAAGCAAGGAGCAGCTGGATTCCCTGGCTGAAGCAGTGGTGGTGATTGTAAGACATAACAGTGCAGGTGGGCTGCTGCCTGCGATGGAGCTTTCCAGAACTGGAGATAACCATCTCCAGCAGGCAGGTCCTCCTGTCTGAGTTTTCCTGGTTTCATGGACTTTTGTTGCAGGCAGGTGGCCCTGATTTGGAGACTTTACTCTTTACCAAGGGCTTTTGCTCTGGGGAGGCAGAGAGCTGGCTTCCACAAGGGGTTCTGTTCCCCTAGCCCCTGAGGAGTAAAGGCAGGAGAATTTGTGCCTGCCATTTGTGCCATTGTGATGTCAATGCTGCCTGCCCACAGTCCTGCAAGCCCTAAATCCTGTGCACTTTGGATTTTAAACCATTTCTAGACTTTGACTTGATTTGTAGCAAGTGCTGCTGTTCAATGCAGGGGGGAAAACAGTTCTAGGAATTGCTTGGCAGTGGCTGCCAAGAAGCAGCCAAAATTACAGAACAAACAGAACCTGCAAGGAACTGGCAGCAGGATTAATTTCAGGAATTCAGCTTTACCTCTGATTTTAAAAATTATCTAAGAAGGTAACGGGTTGTGTTGTTTACAACTGTGAATATCATTAATATATAGGACCTGTCCAATTTATTCCCACTATGATGCAAACTTGAAATGTCATTTAAAAACAGTGAATAAATTGGACAACATCTGACAACCACAACTGTGCATTGATTAGCAGAAATAATAATATTAAGCAACAGGTGAGCTTCTATGAAGGGAGGGCATCTCCCTTCTTCCCAAGAGTCCTATTGGCAGGCAAGGGTGGCCCAGAGCAGGCAGCCTGTGCTTCCAAGGCAGGCAGGAGAACACTGTCAGAGCAGAGTTCATTCCCAGCTGTTAATAGAAGTCTGCCATTTTAGCAGTAATTAGGCCCACAGTGTTCTAGAGTGTCCCTGTGGATGGGCTGCCCCCCTTCCTGTACTGGTGCTGATAGAGGATGGTCTGACACACACAAGTCATTGCTTTGTGCTGCCACCAGTGCCACAGGCATTTGATCTATAGAGGGAAAGAAACTTATGTGACCCAGACAGGGATTTATGGTCCCACCTCTATTTGGAGGATGCTTTTAGCACTGGCGTGGAGTGTATAAATGTTTGGTGGTGAGAAGGGCCACCTTTGAAAATCTGTCCCAAAGAAAGGTTTTGCTCACAAGCTGTGTTCACAAGTTGTCATTTGTCATCTATTTAAGTGTTCCCATTTTTGGACTAAGTCCACACAGAAATGTCATCAGTGAGAATCAATTTGCTGCTCTAAATACAGGCCTTTTAAAAGTTTGGCATGCAGGCTGGGCTATGGTAGAGACCAGCACTGTACAGACATCATTTGTGCATTACGTGAGCAGTTTATTAAGGAATTACTGATGTCCTTATTGAAGAGCTCAGTCTGTTGCTTCATCATTATTTTCCATGGGAGGGCCAGAGGTCCTGCCTGAGCTGGACCTTTACCCTGAACCCATCAGAGAAGGGAAAGGTGGTCCTGGTGTGCACACCAACACATCCTGCCCTTTGTCCCGGAATGGAAACTGGGGGTGTTTTGCCCCATGGTGACATTTTCCCCAGCAGGGCAAGGGCTACTGCTGTGTTGGTGATGCCACTGCACATCACTGGGTACATGGTGCTCCTGAGAAGCCTGGAGCTGGAATTTCCTGGATTGCACAAGCTGTTCAGCCTCAGCTAAGGTGCTGTGGAGCAGGCTGGTACTGAACCTGCTGTCCTGGCTCCTTAAGGGGTTTAGCAATTGCACATGGAAAATAAGCAATTAGCAACAAGGGCTGCTTTGTGACAAAGGCGCTGAGCTCGCCAGGCTGAGATCTGGCTGCCGGGGCAGGAGGAGGGAGCTGGGTTGGATGCTGCTCTGGGTGCAGCCCCGGGTGGTTGCCTCCCTTTGTGTGGCAGAAACTTGGAAGGGCCCACCTTTATTGCAGCAATGCCTTCTGGAGGCAGGAGGAGAGGGAGGAAGGGGAGCTGGCCTTTTCCTGCGGGTTAATCTCAGTTGAACACAGTGATGGTAAGGGGCTGACAGCTGCCTGCCATAGTGAGGATTAGACAAGAGGAGAAGGATGCAGGGAAGTTTCTTGGCTGTGCTCCTACTTCATGCTAAGGATGAAGGGGTAAAGCCACCATCACCCCCTGTATAGACCATGCCATCATTCCCACCACTCTTCCCTCCCCACTGGCTACACCTTCTCCTCCACACGGGACAGAAGCTGCTATCAGGGTCTCCCTTTGCTCTCTCCCATTTCAAGCACATCCCCTGTCCCCATCAGAACACTGCATACTTCACATTGGGACTCGTATCCCACCTGCCTCTGACCAGCTCTCTGGGTTCCTGCAGGTCCCAGGCACCGCCAGGTGGGCAGCTCAGGCAGGCATTGCTTGGTGAGACCCCAGCCAGGTGCCGTGTCCTCCTGCCACCCTGGGGGAGTCCTGGCAGCACAAGGAACAGGGAGCAAGGTGCGCTCGTGCCTCACTGCTCATTGCCCAGGAGCAGAGGTGTTTGCCAGCTGGGCACGTGCCTGCAGCTGGGGATGAGGCCGGCAGCCATCCGTGTTCTGGCTCAGGAACTGAACAACGCATTAGGATGTACGAGAGCGTGTGCTTGTTGTTTTGGTTGGTGTTTGGGCTGGCAGGGCTGCTGTTGGAGTGGCTCAGGGAGGGATGGCTGGCAGCCTGTGCTTCCCTTCCGCTCCAGAAACCTCGTGCCTGGCTGGATGGGGCTCAGGGTCCTGCAGCCCCTGTGAGAGAGGCTTGCTGACAAAACACATCCTCAAGGTGCTGGCCTGCTGCTGCTGCCCATCCTGCTCTCCCAGACAGCTGCCCAAATTCTGGCAGTGCTTGGCAAGAGGTAGGAGCAAATTAGTGAGCTCCAGCAGGGAGCTGTCTGTTTCTGGGATGCTTATTACATCCAGAAACTTGCAGATTCCCTATTTCTGTGGCAATATCCCATGACTGTTGGCTTTGCTTCCCCTTTGGTGAGGGAGAGGCCATGCAGCCTTCTTCTGAGTACCATGCTGCATAGGCTCATGCAGTGCACGCTGGCATTCAGAGACCCTGCAGCCTTGCAGGAGCAGCTTCTAACCACAGCCACCCTGGGTCTGGCTGGCATCTCATTTCATTTCATGTCTTTTTGACCTGGCTCCTTGATTCCCCAGATGCCTGTGCGGGGAGGCATTCCTGGAGATGTGGATGCATGGGGCAGGCTCACATCCTCAGCAGCAAGCCCAGTGGCAGCTGCACAGCTGGTGTGGCAGGGTTGCAGCCTCTTGAACATCAGATGGGTATGGGCACACAAGCCCAATCTGCTGCTTGTGGGACAAGTGCTTTGAGCTTGCTGCTGGTCTCCCAGTTGGCATTAACCCCTGCACCTTGCCTTAGCTGCCAGCTCAGGCACCCACCTGCTTTACCAGAGGTTTCCAGCTCATCCCATGAAGTTGTCCCTTAACCCAGAGCTGAAGTGAATGAGTGAAAGTTCACGGATTTGGACAAAGTCTTTCCCCTTCTTGTTTGTCCCTTGCTGACATGAAAACAAGAGAAGGCCCTGCAGAATACAGCTGGTGGGTGGAGTGGTCCCTCGTGCCCTGGCAGCTGTCCCCAGCGAGGCGTTTGGAAGGGTGCGATGGCAGCTCTCAGAGCTGCGGCTCGTGAGGCAGGGGAGGCGCGGCCGCAGCGCCCTGTGCTGGGCCAGCAAGGGAAGTCCTGCTGGAAGTAGCGTTTTTTATCTGGGCTGCCTGGGCCTGGCATTTGAATGCTTGGAAATGCTCTTCTCCAGATGTTTCCTAGCACACGCCGGCTCTGTTTATAAACAGCTCCTCAAAGCAAAGCCTGTCGGGGCTGCAGGCGGGCGCTCGCGGCAGGCTCCGCACGGCTCCCCTGCACCATGGCACGGGGTCTGGGGCCACAGATCACCTCTGTCTCCTCCCATCTAGATGGGTTGGAGCAGTTAACAAAAGCCCCAAATGCCTCCTCTTCCTTTCTCCTCCCTTTCTCCCGGCTAACAGCTTCCTGCCCCGATGCATCCTGGTGGTGCCAGCATCTCCAGGCTGCCTTCCTGCCCTTCTGCTGCTGAAGGCACAGAGAGGAGGGCACACTGCCCTGCCTGAGCTGCCTGCTCCCAGGGAGACACCAGCCACTCCAGGGTCAGGGAGACATTTCCATTGCATCCCGTTGGGGTTCAGTTCCTTGATGATTGTCTCAAGACACATTCTGACAGCATGCTCATCCAGCCCCTGGAGTTTTCCTCTTATGTTTTGCCAGAATTTGTGGTGGGTGCCAAGGGGTGATGCCAGGCAGGACAGAGTGGAGTGGGTGCAGGCTGTGTCAGCTGTTTGGCTGGTTGTTGTGCTTCACCAGCCCCATCTCCTCTGAAGAGAACAATGCTCTCATACTCATCACTTGTTCCACTTCTAACTGGGTGGAGGTGCCTTTCAGCCATGCTCTCCTACAGGACAGCACTAAAACCCACTTGAAAGACAAAAGCCAAGAAAAATCCTGTCTAAACAGCTGCTGCCAGTGGCCCTGCCAGGATACCTTTCCCTTGATTGGCCTGAGCCCAGCAGGGGCAAGGCTCAGCTGTGAGCAGGTTCCCAAACCATCGGCACTGTGGAGCCACCTGCAGCTCATCATATCCTGGATCTCACCTCAGCATCACTCCCTGGGGATGGCCCTGCCCTCCCTGCCAGCCCCACGCCCTGCACGCGACCGGGGGAGGACAGCCCCGTCACACCAGAGCTGGGAGGAAGGGCTGAACAATTGCTGCTTGTCAGTCTGTCTCCTCTTCCTGTAGAAAAGGGCACGTTATCAGCCATCCACGAGTCATCTGGGGAACAGCACTGCTGAAAAATTGAATCATTTGATACAAATTTGCTCTAGCCCCACCATGGCCTGGCAATGCCAACGGCCTGGGTGCTTGCATTTTTTTATCTTGGCTGCTTGCAGTGGCTGTAATCTTGTCCCTTAGCTTGGGCAGTGTGTGTTTGGAGGTAAGAATGTGAAAGGAAACAGCTTCACTGCTGTGGAGCTGGAAATGTGCTCCCCTCTGTGGCACTGCTCACCCTCTCCCTCCTGTCAGCTTCCAGCATAACATTCTGGGCAGGGGGATGGGTTTTGGCACTGCTGGGGAGGAGCAGAGGATGCAGAGGTGGGCTTGAGCCATTACCTGGATCTGAGCACTTCAGGAGGCTGATTGGTCCATGGCTGGGGCTTGTCTCTGCAGATTGAGCTTCCCTCTAATGCTGCATGGAGAAGGCTTTGCCTTCCTTTTCCAAGCAGCAACCCATCCATGAGCTGGCTTTGCCTGTCCTCAAGACACAGCTGCTCTTTGCAGAGGCAGAGCCCTTCCCCACCCTTTAGATCCAGCAAGCACTGCTGCCCATGAGCTCTGATGAGGCAGCCCATCCTCCACTCCCCTTCCCTGGGAAGCATGGATACAACTGCTTCAAGATGGAGCCCTCCTTCCATGGAAAACTGGCACTTGGAAAAACCCTTTCCGTTCTGAATCTGGTGAAAGGGAGTGGTGTAAAGACCCTTAATGAAATGGGAAATATCAGTGCTTTAATGGAAAGTTTTAAGGAAGTGATGCTGCATGATGTTTGTGGTTCTCCAGATCAGGAAATAAAAAATATATTCACAGTTGACATCATTAATAGGTCCACATTTTCTGCTGGTGGCTGTTGAATCCTGGCTGTCACCTTGGCCAGTCTCACTGTGCAGGGGATCCAGAGCACAGGCCAGAAGGATGGATTTGATAGTCTGATCTCTGTACAAGCTGTAGGAGTCCCTGAGCAAGTGCCTGTGGGAGCTCAACACAGCTTCTTAGAAGAAAAATTTAAATTTAAATGCTTGCAGTGGAGGAGTACCCACCTTGCCTCTGGAGCCATCCCAGGGGCAAATGTATTTTCTTACAGCTGAGGGGGTCCAGCTTCAGCTTCCAAGCTTGGGATGACTTTAAACATTTGGGTGCTAAATCTACCAACAAGTTCTTGTTACCTTGAGCTGCATGGAGACTTGGATGGTGTCTGACAGGTTTGAAGAGGAACTGGTGGCAGCCTTGGCTCATTCTTTCTTACAGTGTTTCTCCTTGACATCTTCACAGCAAGGTGTAAAAAAACCCTTCTGTAACTTTACCTTAAGTGTGAGGACTGGAAGGAGAGAGCAGTGCTGGCAGCCCTGGCCTGTCAGACAGTGGTGGGGGTCACGGGTCCCTCCTGCCCTCCTCTGTACAACAGGCTCAGGCAGCTCTCAGGTGCTCAGCTTTGCAGCAGAGGATGCTGTTTGAGGGAAGAAGACTTTCAGACTGAATGGGAGCAACTTTGGGGGGCAGATCCAGCTACTTGGGGAATAGCATGGGATTAATTCAATTCCTGCAAGTAGGAGCAGCCAGTGTATGTATGGTGAGGTGTATTCTCTGACCCAGGACTGAGAAAGGAGCCAAGGAAATTTCTGGGCTGCTTGCTTAGGTAATCGAAATTAGGACACCATGAACCACACTTGAGTGGTTCACCCAAGGCACTGGGGATGTGGTTTTGTCTCCCTGCACAGCCCTGTGAGCAGTCACATGATCATGTGTCCACTTGGCTCACCAGAATGATGGTGGTACAAACAAAAGGGGCTTTAGGAGATGGTAAGCAGAGTGCTTTGAAGTCTGGGCAATATCCTGTGCACAGGGATGGAGACACAGGCAGCCTGTGAAGCACTGGCTTTTCTGAGAAGGTGGGTGCCTCCAGACAGAAGACAAGCACGGTGAGATCCCTTGCGGGGGTGGTAGATCCTGTGCTGTGATCCAGACCTGCCCAGACTTGAGGTGGCTGCTCTTCAGGCTGCACTCCCTGACGTCCCTGTGCCTGTTCTTCCTCTCTTTCCAGGCACACCTTCTGGCAGTATCGCCGTGAGAACCCCCAAACCAAAGTGGGGGAGCCCCCTCCTGATGGGCTGCCAGGCTTCAACAGTGGTGTCCTGCTCCTGAACCTGGAAGCCATGAGGCAATCCAAGCTCTACAACCAGCTGCTGGAGCCCACCATGGTGCAGAAGCTGACGGAGAAGTACCACTTCAAGGGCCACCTTGGGGACCAGGATTTCTTCACTATGGTGGGCATGGAGCACCCAGAGCTTTTCCATGTGCTGGACTGCACGTGGAACCGGCAGCTTTGCACATGGTGGAGGGACCATGGATACAGTGATGTGTTTGACCAGTACTTCCAGTGTGAGGGGGAGGTCAGAATTTACCATGGGAACTGCAACACCCCCATCCCTGAAGACTGAGGCACCCACTGCCCTCAGGAGCAGCTCTGACTGCAGCACGACCTGCAAAGCCATAGTGACTGCACTAACAGTCCCTGAGGAAGGGTGACCAGCTCTGATCCAGCACATTCCAGGGGGATCTAGGGATCATCCCCAGAGCATTCAGTATCCCACTGCCTGTAGCCTCACCCTCCAAGGGCAAGGGCAGTTCAGTTGTTGGAACAGGACATCCACAGCCACTGTGTCCAGGGCTCAGCTCGGTGAAGTCCATGGTGCCCATCTGTGCCTCAGCTGCTGGGGCTTGGGGACAGCTGAGGGACCATCAGAGACTGCTGCTTTTGCACTTGGCAGGGTCCAGCTCCCTGGGTGCTGTGCAGCTTTGCCTTGTCTGATGGTCAGCAGGAGTCCCCAGCGGGCAGTTGGGTTTCATTTGTCATTCCTCAGTGCCCATTTCTGCACCTCATGCAGAGAAATGGTCTGGTCCCTCCAGAGAGCAGACACTGTCCTCAGGTCATCTTCCTTTTGAAGCATTCCAGAAAGGCGAGAGGGCTTTAAAGACTGAATAGCTGCTTTAAACTGGGTTACTTACAAACAAAAACTGAATGCTAGATGAGCTTTAAAGCCTTCCGTTGGTTCCTCTTAGCAATAAAAGCTTTACTGCCCTGTATTGTCCTCGAAGTGTTCAGTGAGTGTGTAGCAATAGATTCATTTTTCTAGCTTTGCCTTTAACCTTTCATACAAGAATAAAGCTGCAGATGTCAGACACGCTCAGCTGTTTTTCTATGGCACAACTGAGGTCCTGTGCAATAGGAGATTTCCTGCTCTTATCATGATTAAAAAGTAGCTGATGTGTATCTGCTGGGCAGTTGAATGTGATGCCCCACATAGCTTATCCCACATCTGTCCCATGTGAGTGATGCAAATAAACAAGCTGGATTTTTAAAGATCATCACCACTGTAGCCAGGGTTGGTTTGGAAGGAGCTGGGAACTGCCTGGGTTGTGAATGAGGGAGCTCCAGGCTGAGCTGTTCCCTGAATAAATGCTGCCTCGGTGAGCCTGGCTGGCAGGTGAGCCCTGCACAGGTCTGTGGCAGGCACGGCTCATTAACCACCTCCAGCCCAGCCCAGCTTGTTTTACGCTCTGTGTGCATCTGTGTGATGTGCACGTGCAAGAGAGAGGGGTGGGGACCTGACTGTGGCTTAACCTAATAACAGAACACACCATATGCGGCAGGAGTGTCCTGGGCTCCTTCCCCCATGCCCATGAATTAACTTACTGGAGGAGAGGCTCTCCTCCCTCGAACTGGTGTGCAGAAACAGCAGGCTGCGGTGTGGGCTGCATCCTGAACCCTGCTCTCTCTGATGGGCTGAACCAATGCATTTCCAAACAGCACAAAACCTTGTCTTCAGGTATTTTGTCATCCCCAGGGAAGGAACAGCAAAGAGGTGATTAAAGGTGAGGGAAAGGCACAGTACCCTGCTGTGTTGGACTCACATTTTCACCAAAAACCAAGGTGATCCAGCCTCACTGTGCAAGGCAAGGCAGCCAGCCTTGCTAGAGACTGCAGCAGGGCAGGATTTGGAGCACGTGATGCACCATGATGATGCACCCTGAAGGATGAGGAAGGTTACTGGTGCTTGTTGGTCAGGGCACACTGGTGGCACCAGTGACACATGGGGCTTCACATGCCAGGGCAGAACCTTGCCATGAGTTTGGAAATGGCCATGCTGGAAATACAGGCCAGGCCACTTGTGTCACCAGCTCTGGGGAGGGGTGGGGTGATGAGCAAACATGGCTTTTCCTGGGGACTGAGCAGCTCTGGGGTGGCTGTGGGTGTCGGGGCTGACCCAAAAGCACCGTGATGGATGCTGCAGGGTGACAGCTTGGAGGACAGGGCTGCGTGGGGCCAGGTGCCCTCCCTGCCCCACAGCCGCCCCTGGAGCTGGGCCAGGCATTGTGCACCCTCTGCCTGCAGCCAGGGATGCTCTCCATACGGTTGGGAGCACTTTTCTCTCCGTGGAGTCTCAGGGTCTATGTGGAGGAAACACCTACATGTGGCCACAGTGGCCCAAAGCTGAAAACCTTTTGCTTAAGTATTTTTCCAAAAATAAATTCCTTTCTTTTTTTTTCTTTTGGTTCAAAATCACAGTCCACTGGGAAACTCACTGCATTTTTTTTTTTCAGCTAGGAAAAGCGTTATTAAACGAAACATTTCATTGAGCTTTATTGTTTTTCCCCAGGCAGCACGGAGAGCCCGGTGGCACAGCTCCCCACGCAGCAGCGCCGGCCGCACCGCGACCCGCGCGGTCCCCGGGGCCGGGACAGCGCCGCGGGCAGCGAGGGCCGCACCGTGCTATTTATAGACCCCGCACGTAGCCCGAGCCGTGCTCCCTGTGTAATTATCTCCCCTTCATGCCCTGCTGATTGCAGGCACTAATGAGCTCAGCTGCAGAGTCCGCCGTGGCAGCCCGGGGCTGGCTCGTGGGGCTGCCGGCTCAGCCTTTTCGCAGGGTGCTGCCGCAGGGCCCGCGTTGGGGCAGAAGCAGAGCTTGCTGTGCATCCCTGAGGGCACCGCCTGCCCGGGAGCCCTCACCCCCACAGGCAGGTCCTGCTCTAAGTGCACTGTCAGCATGCGTTTCCTTCAATTCATGGAAGAATGGGCACCCACCTTCCCAATCTTTCTCTGCCCTCCTGCACCCTCCTGCTACAGCCCATCCCACTCAGGTATTGCTTCAGGCACAAAAGTTCAGAGCTGAGCATCCTCTCCCGGTCCCCTGGTGCTGGCCCAAGACCACAGCAACCAGCACTTAGCAGCTGCCAGCATGATAAAAGATGCCCAGAAACCTTTAAGCAGCACCAGTTTGCCCCTGGGCACTGGGGATTTGCTGTGGTGACCCTGCAGCAGCCGCGCTGGCACTGACAGGCAGCTCCTGGTCTCCGGTGGGCTGGCACCGTGTCCTTGGGCCAGCACTGGTCCCCTGCGTAGCAGAGGGCATCTGCAGACTGCAGAGCCTGGTTGTGGGTTGGTTGGAGCCCCTCTGGAGATGCAGCAAGCTGAAGGCAGCCCTTTGAGTGGCAAGTGGGGACACACAGCAATGGGGGGACACAGCTGGGGGGAGCAGGAGACCAGTCCCACCAGCACAGGCTGGTGGCAAGGGATGGGGCACATTGCACCCATGGGAGAGCTGCAGTGGCCCCAGCCACGGTTTCTGGGAGGATGTGGTGGGCTTTATCCCAAGGTTACTCAGCCCAGAGCTCCTCCATCACAGATTCCTGCTCCTTGTCTGCTCACCTGCTGGCTCACAGAAAAGTGCTGCTCATGTCGAGAGCTCCATGTTTTTCCAGGGTGGAGAAGGAGATGGGAGAGCAAAGGGGTGTCCTCTGAGGAGGATCAGGCTGTGGAAAAGAGCTCTGTAGCTTAAGCTTTAGGGAAAAATCAGTTTCTTATGTCATTCAGCATTCATGAGAAATCACACTTAGAGAAAACACTATCCATAATTTTCTGCCCAGCTTTGCTTCCAGCCCTGTGCTGGAGCTGCATGGGATTTTTGCTCTCCTCTCCTGCGTTTCATAACACCATCACTGTTTATTCTCTTACTCATTTGTACTTCTTTCCCATTTGAAATGATCAATTGTTGGTATAAACTCACCTAGGGAGCAATTACTGTGAGCCTAACCCAAACAGGCGCTGGGGTGCTCCATTAAGCAATATCACCGCCCTCCCTCTCCACTGATCCCAGAGGATACAATATTTACTTTTCAGCTCTGCTATTCATACCCAGCGCACTTCGGTCAGCGTGCCAAGAATAACACAAAGCCTAACAACGGGCTGCGGCGCTAAGATGGAGTTCCTGACTTTACAAACCAAAAAAATAAAAAGCCAACCTATTATTTTGCCTTTGCTGAGAAATGCCTGGCAGCAGCAGAGCAGGCAGGTGCCAGAACCACCCCTCTGCCTTCAGCAGAGCTGTGGGCAGCATGAAATCTGTCCTGAGGGACACAGAAAAAGGAAAAAAAAAAAAAAGAGCAGTAAGCCTGGGACACGGGTCGGCAACTGCCTGCTTTTCCTTTTGATACAGATTTTATTAGGTTGCTGCAGTGTTTTGTGAGTGTTTCCTCAAAAGCTTTGCAGGGCCGTGGAGGGACATGTTCCCCAGCACCTGCAGACATTCCAGCTAGGTTTTCAGTAGCTCTGTCTCTGACCATCACGAGCCTCTGCGGATTTAATTACTAATTGGAAAGAAATTGCTGCCCTGTCCTGTAGCCTTTTCATTGCCAGCGGGGTTTGCTTTGTCCAGTTCTCCTCTGGAAATTATTTATTCACTAATCAGCTGCGAACAAGGGAAGCACTTGGAGCAAATTACCTTCCTGAGGTATTTCATGGGCATTAGCTGCAATGTACCGAAAGTCTGTGTTAATTTAGATAATCTGCCTACCTGAAGAAAAATCTGTAACAAAGCAAAGTCTGGAGCTGCCAGAATGAGCCACAGGTCTGGACCCACAGGAGGCTTTGGCATTGCCCACCACTGAGGGAATGCTCAGCAGTCTGTGGGGTGTTCCTGAGAGCCAGCTGTGTTTTTCCTGGGGCAGATGTTGCCATTGTGGCAGGTGGAAAACCATGCCAGGGATTCCAACTCCTCTCAGAACAGACGGGCACCTTCGAGCTCTTTGTCATGTCTCATTCCTGATGGATTTGGCACCATGCAGCCCTGGCAGGGCGCTTGTCCTGGTGTCAGTCTTCACCAGCACAGCTCCAGTGCCAGCTTCTCCTCCTGCTCCTGTTCAGCCATCATTTAGCAGCAATTTGTGACCCTGCTGGGGACAATCCTAAAGCTGTGCAAGACTCAGGCTGCCAGCAGAGCCCTGTTCTCAGAAGGCACTGCCTGTACTGTCTCCATTTATCACCTACAGACCTCTCTTAGTACATTTTGCAGCTGTTGAAATGTTTGGGGCCTTTGTCACAACACGTCCCCTCCTCGGAGCTGGTCAGAATAAACAGACACTTTCAGGTCCTAAGGACAGTATCAGTTTAGGGAATAAATCACTTGTGGATGCCCTGTGGCACATGGGCCTCAAGGCAGTGTGTCAGAAAGAAAAGGTGTATTTATTTTCCTGCATGCTTTTTCCTTTCAAACTAACTTCTATACTGGAGGACTTCTCTGGCTACCTTGGAAGCACAGCAAAGATGTCTTCTTCCAGCATAATCTGGAAAAGAGGCTATAATAGTGACATAGCAGAACCTGCCACTGATTCTGAGCTGTTCAGGAGAAGAAAATGTAGAGCCAGTGTGAAGAGCTGCAGAAAATGTGGCTGATATGGAGCAGTAAGTAATAAAATGGGAACAAAATTCATCACTGGTAGATGCTGGGTAATGCAGATGTAGAAGGACACAACTCAAGGGTACAGAGAAGAGCTGTGGAGAGCAGGAAAGTGATCTGGGAGGCAGCACATCCCTCAATTCCTTTCCCTGCTGAAGCCAAGCCCTGGCCTGTGGGAGGGAGAGAGACCAGGACAGGATCTCTCTCCTTGCTGCTCATGCCAAGCCGTGCCCCAGTGGGCTCACCAGGAGCACCCACTTCAGCAGCTGCTCTGTGGGCACAGGGCAGGAGAACCACTGGTGCAGAGCTGGCAGGTTGGCTACACAGCCAAAATGGCAAGCTGTGCTCTGCCTGACTGTATCCTGCAGGCTGCACTTCCAGAGCCACAGCTCTGGCCTTGAAACCACCCTTGGTCTGCGCTCCATCAGCACCCTGGAGCTGGCATGGAGGCTGTGCTGGGCAGAGCCCTGTGCATCAGCTCTGGGGAATCATCCCCCGGGATTAAAGCAGCCTTCAGGTGATGGACAAGGATGGTGCAGCTGAGGAGAATCAGCAATGTTCACACCCTCTCCTGGGAACAAATGAAATTCTGCAATTCTGCAGGATCTCTGCTCAGTGGTTTGGGGAACTCTTAGTGCTATAGAAAAGCAAAGGTGTCCAGCAGCAATTTTTGTTCAGTAGTTGGAAAAGATGTAAAGATGTCCTGGCATTGTAAACCACTGCACTCTGCAGAAGGGAAACAGCAGTGCCTGGAGTCCAGCAGGGCTGGAGTGTATTCCAGTTAAGTAATGGGAATTCATGCCTATGCAGAAGGCAAGGATGATGCCAATCCTGTGCCAGTGTCAAAGGAGAAGGCTGGCAACCCCAAGCCAGCAGCTTGATTCCCAAGTTAGGCAAAAGGATGGGAAAACTGGTGTAAGATTCACCAGACAGTAAATTTTCTGGGTCAAAAAGATTTTACCTGGAAAAGATGCAGGTACAGATCTAGAAGAAAATTCCATATGGTGCAAAAGAAACTGGAGGTCAGCACACCGTGCTTGTGCTGACACCCCAGTGCTTCACATTTTTAAAGCAGCCAATGTTGTAAAAATAGGAAATACAAGAAGTCAGCATTATTAAAGCAAATGTAATGAAATATCCTATCATGAGTCATTTACTTTTAAACCTCAAAAATTTTTCAGCAGATGCCACTAAATTTCTTTCACCAGTCATTGCTCTGGTGAAGTTTACCAGCAACTAACAAAGAGGATATAAAATGCACAGCATTTCATCCTCTCCTTCCCTGAAGAGCTGTGCATAATAGGCTGCATTATCAAATAATCATAATAAGGGAAGATTTAAAATAATGCTGGGCTGAGTAGCAAGTGCCAAGGCAGTCATACATTTGTCATAAAATGTACCAGGTTCTTAATGAATAAATGTGTCAGCTGGATTTGGGCTGGTAACATCATGTACAAATCCTGAAAAATGACTCTCTGCTCTCCAGTATGAAGTTAGAGGTGTTTGCAGTTCTGCAGCTCCTCCTGCCCAGGAGTTTCTGCAGCCTGTGCTCAGCCAAGCCTCCCTGCAAAGGGACCACATTGTCCTGATTCTAGAAATTAAAAAGAAGCAGAGGCTGAGAAACCACTGTCCAACATGGGGCCTGGAGGTGTTTCAAGATTTTCTGGCTGTCCTCTCAGCTTCCAGTCCCAAAAGTCCCAGACTGGAGGGTATGGGAGGCTGACCTGGAGCCAGGTGTCCAGAGGTGATGTGGGTCTTTTTCCCAGTTTCCATATCCCTCACAGGGGAGTGATGCCCACCCTGCTGGGGGTATGGAGGCAGTTCAGCAGGAACCCAGAGCATCCTGTGCAGGCTGGGAAGGATGTGGTGCAGGATGCTGGGGACATGCCTGTAGAGTACCAGGTAGGGTGCACATGGGTGCTCAGAGTGGCAGGGGAGTGTGGCAGAGCATGTTTGGGGGAGAACTCCTGCAGCCAGAATTCCTCCTGGAGGAGCAGCAACCCTAGAAAGCGAAGTTGCCCTGTCCCCAAAGTCACATTTAGGGCAGGACATGGAGTTTGAAGTGCCACCATGCTCAGCAGAGCAGGAGGACTGTGGGCGGACATGAATGAAATATAATGGTCTGAGCTACATTTACCCTTCTCAAAATAACTTTGCTTTTTGTGGATCCATTGTCAGAAAACCACAATTGATACTGTCTGACTGCTCAAGCCCTTTATAGTTGCTTGTAGAACAGCGACCTTTTGGTCCTGCCAGAGCAGGCATGGACCTGACCAAAGCTAAATCAGAGCTGTGGCCAGCAGCAGGGCTGGCCTGAAGGAGGGCACGCTTGTGGCTGACCCACACAGGCCCAGGGAAGGCATCTGTCCCCTGGGGCCCACACTGCACACACCCTCTGCAGCTCTCAGCTCTGGGAGGGCACCGGGATGTTGGTGACATCCTGGGGTCCCAGCACTGCCACCAGGGCTGCCCACCAGCACCCTGCCCATCACACGGGCATGCACTGAGCTCCCAGGGTTCCTCCTCCACACCGTCTGGGCTCAGACTGTAAAACACAGTAAAGTGCATGCTAATTTCTCCAAATTCCAGATGTGGGAAGAACAGCTGAATCAATTATTTTGCTTGCAGAAGCTCCCTGGGAGCTGTGTGGTGCTGTGAAGGAGGTCCCCTGGCAGAGTCCTGTGTTCTGCTGCTGTCCAGTTTTAGTTAACAGCCAAGTTGGTTTGCTTTTTTCCTAATTTCTCCCTTAGATGTCACAGTCTTTTGCATAAGGAAGATTAAACTATGATATTTTTAACCATCCTTGTAAAAAAAATGTATGGTACATTGTGGGGAAAGCTGAGTCATGTATATCCAAGAGACTCAGCTTGGTAGGGGAGGATGCAGGTGCTGTCCCCAGGAGAGGGGAACCTTTGCTCTGAGACATCTGCTTTGAATGGCACAAACAGAGCTGCAGTGCCAGCTGAGATAGCATTTATGCTGAAATGATGAATTCTGCAGGAAAAGATAAAGGGGTGAAGGATGAGGTCTGTAGTGATCCATTGCCAAGGTGGCACACAGAGCTCAGCAGCAGCGGGGTGGGTGCAGTGGGCACTGGAGGGAGGAGCTGCTGCCCCAGACCCACGTGAACCTCCCTGGGGCAGGGGCACAGGAGCTGCACCTGCCTCGTTGGCTTTGGAGCTGTGCTGGGCTCCAGTGGGTGAAGGGATGTCTGGGCTGGGGGTGATGCCAAAGGCTGCTGTGCTTCCCACTGCCCCCACGGCCTCTGGAGTGTGTCCAACACGGGCTGGGCAGCAGCACCAGCAGGGTTCCAGCACCAGCAGCTTCTCTGCCAGCCCCACCATCCCTGCCCTTCAACACAAGGAAATGTCTGAGCTGGGAATCGTGCCCAGGTGGTGGCAGATGGAAAGCACACGGATAACTGGCTTGTCAGGGCACGCCTCTGCCTTTCCATGTTCTTAGAGCTGAAAAAATGAATTCTCCCCTGTAATCCCAAAATTCTTTTGATGATGAGAAAAGGCAATTGAAAAGTTTTGTTGCATAACCTTCAGGATCAAATGATGACTTATTCAGAATGTGCTTTGTGGTGTTATACGGTATACAGGCTCAGCAATTAGCAGGAAGCAAATATTCCTCCTCATTTTCTGTGAGTGTGTCATTAGGATAGCATCTCACCAGTTGAACATTATCATTATCAGCTGCAACTATTGCTGAAGTTCAAACTATTTGCTTGTACTTTACTTTTTATGTTATCAAATATTGTTAATTCAGTTTCATTGCTGCCTTGGAAATAATCAGGCAATGTTTTTTTCTCCTTGCAAACAGCCATAACAAACAAGCATTGGAAATATGTTGTTATTTCTACAGCTGGAACTATCAATGGCAAGGAAAATGCCTCTTTCAAGCAAATCTTTAATAGTTTATTTTCTGGATGAAAGAAGATCCAGGGTATTGTATCCAATGCACGTAGCCTCTGTCTGCTGCTCATCTCTGGGAGCTCACAGCCACCGGCAGCCAAACCCAACACTGCCACAAAACCAGGCCTCCTGTCACCTTCCAGCCCTTGGATAAACCTCTGCAGCAATTTGGGGGAGGGTTGGGGGAGGGGCATTTGGTGGAGACAGATATATGTTTTTCCCACAGTTATGGATAAACATGGATCTCTGCCATTACATTTCCCTGTTGGATGCAGCAGGAACACTGACAGCAGGGTTTGTGCTGGGCTTGTGTGCAAGGGTTTGGGCTTCCCAGCCCAAGTCCCACACTGAGTGCAGGGCTCCTGGTGCTGTGTGGGATGGCTCTCCTGCAGTTCCTCTGCTTGTGTCAGTTTTGTCCTTGGTCAAACAAAGCAAATTACAGAAGAGGGGTCCCCCCACATTTTCATTCTTTTGCCTGTGGCTGGACTAGAGCGGGAAGGGCTGTGGGGTTGCTTCCTGTCCCTCTGCAATGTCCCACTGCAGGACAGAGATGTTGGTCACAGCTGTCCCATACTCCCTGCAAACAACCAGAGGGTGTTCTACTGGTTTAGGAGAAAATTTAATCTCAGGACTCTTAGCTCATTCCCAGCCCTCTGGTGCCAGTGCCAAGCCTGTGGGACCTCTCTGAGCACTGCTGTTAGAAAAGGGATCAGGTGGGCTCCTTGTTCCCAGAACACCTCAGGGGAAGGTCCATGATGCCCTCCTGGCCTGGGGGGTGGCTCTTGCTGGGGATGAGAACATGCTGGGGAGGTCCTGGAGCTGGGCTTCTCAGAGTCTGTGGACAAGGATGGAGGGAAGCATCACCCTTTATAAAGGCTCCCCACGTCCTCCCCTCTGGGAGGTTTTAGCCTCTGGGAACAGCACATCATGTTCCACAGAGTACAGTGGGCCAGCAAAACTCCTTCCCTGGCTAATCTGGAAACAGTAATTTTCTAGCAACATGAAATATGTATGTGTGGGAGAGTGTTGCATGATCTGTGTTTGATGGGGAAAAAATGCTTTCAGATAGGGCAAAGATCTTTGGTCACAGACATTTGATAGAAATAAAGATTGAGGAGAGCAGTATGAACAGTGATAAATGTTTCTCACAGAAAGGACAGTTAATCTTGGAGGCCTCAGATATTTTTCTTCTTTCAGACTGTTGCCAGGTGAAATACCTGCAACAATGTTGTCTTTAAAGCCTTGAGAGCCTGAAACTCAAAACCTGCTGCTGATTGTAGTAAGTCCACTAAACAATTTCAGCCCTGAAGAAACACTTCCATGTGTGTTGTCCCATGGAAGGCTTCACATCAAGAGTCTGTGACTATAAATCAAAATGAAAAACAAATCAAGAAGTGAAGCTTTATTCTGCCTGGCCAGGTGAAAGCCCTAAACATTGGCCATTCCTTGCTCCCAGACCTTGCTGCAGCCAGGATTTCTCTTCTCCACTGTTTATTCCACATTAGGAGAACATCAGCTGGGTTTTCTGCATGGATTTGCATTCACACCTTGTGAACTTCTGCCTCCAAGGGAAAAGCAATAGTGTGGAAGACAATATCTGCTGTCAGCTTATGTACTTGCCAGGAGGAGGCAGGAATTACCTCCAGTCGTTATTGGTCATGCTCATAATCCAAGAGGCTTCTTTCAAGATGTGGTGGCACACAGGCTTCTTGCACATTGAATGTTAAAAGGTAGTGTCAGCTTTCACAGTAATTTAAGACTGGCATTCCTTCCTGCCTTACTCTTGCTTCCAAAGGGCATCTTTCATCTTTCTTGCAGGCTTATCTTTAGCAGACATCATAAACAAAAGCCTTTAAACACCCTCACCATCTCTCACAGACTGGCTTCATTCAACACCTGGCCAAAAATGTCACCCAGTCCCTTTTGTCTGAGTGATTGCTGGAACATTTGGCTGAGGGGAACAAGTATCTGAGGGAGGGTAAGTACACCTGAGTGTGAGTTTGTATGTGGGTGTGTGGGTACGTGAGGTTCTTCATGCCACCCCCTCCAGCCTCTGAATCCTGGGCAGTGTCCCACGGAGGGTGAGACAGTGCTTTTCCTGGCACACAGGCACAGGGGGATGTGCTAAAGACCAGGAGCATGGATGTTTGCTCCACATTTTGCTGGGATAAGCTGAGGCAGGAGCCTCAGAACAGAGCTGCAGGTGATTTGGGGAAAAAATAATTAAAAAGAAATACATTAAAACTGAGGAGGGAGGTGCTGGTGGTTACTAAGCACAGGGCAAGCAGAAGTTCACCATGCAGCTGTGACCCAGCTGTCTTAGTGCACCTTGGAGGAGCTTTTTTGGATATCATGATCTTTGTTTTCCTCCAGCATGTGAGATGCTGATCCAAGGTGTGACACAGATGGACATTTGGCTGTGTTCTTTCAAAACCAGTGGAGTTTAAACGGGAGCCATGCTCCAGCAGCAGGGTTTTTCCAGCCCTGGGACTGGTGGGACCCCTTCTCCACAAGAGTCCACACACTTAAACAAGGTGCCCTGACCTCCCTCTTCCCAGAAAATAGCCACCCTGACCTCTGTTCTGGGCCTTTCCTGGCAATTAGCAACCTGCCAAGCTAATCAGCACCTCCTGGCAGAGCACTGCCACGGCCAGGAAGAATGACTGTGTGCTTGATCCGGTGCTGGGAAGCACCACGAGCTCCAGCCAAGGGGGCACCTTGCAGAGGAGGCTCCCTGCCTGCTGGAGTGTGATGTCCCAAGCTCCCTGAGAGCAGTGGCCCTAGGGAAGGAGGCCCTCGTGGTCTGCAGCACACGTGCCCCTTGCAGGTTACACTCTGGGGACCAGGATTACTCCATGGCTTCTGAGAAGCAATAAACAGCCATGACCAGTCTTGCATAATGCCACAGTCTGATTTCCAGTGCTGCTGAACGCCTCTGTTGGGAAGAGGAGCCACAGAAACTGGGCTGTGGGCCAGTCTGTGCTCTGTTGCTCATGGAGCATAAAGCCTTCTGCCCTTCCAGTTTCAAAACACTCACAGCACCCTCCTGCTCCCCCAGGATTGCCCACACCTTCATGCCTGTCAGTGCTGCTCTTGGCTTTGCTGGAGATGGACATGTTGAGATGGGACAGGTCTGTCTGCTCCTGCTTTGCTGTCCCACTGGCTTCATGGTGTGGGCACCTTCCAGCCACCTGCTGCCCAGTGTCCTCTGCAGAGACCACTGCTCAGCTGATACTCCCAAGGTGGCAGATAAATGTCCTGTGCTCCCTGGGCTGGTGTGTGGCTTCTCTCTCTGCTTTGCCTGTCTGCCTGTGGCTCACAGCTGGGAGGTGCCTCAGCCCCAGCTGCCTCACTGGGTGGGAAGCTGGGGAGGTTTCCCAGCTGGGAGTGCCCAGTCTCCAGCTGGACAGGGATGCAGGGGATGCTGCAGGCTCGCTGCAGCCATGGAGCTTGTCTGGGGACTGGTCACTGCCAGCAGCAGTCCCTGGATCAATATCTGGGATTGCCATAATAAGCACACCATGGCAGGCTTGTGACACCTTCACTGAAGTGAGTGACCATTGCTGCAGCACTGGTGCATAGTTTGCAGCAGCACTGAACCAGGACACGTCTCTGAGCCACAGGGAAGAGGCAGCCACTGGCAGAGGGTTGTTTAGGAGGGGTGTGCTGAGACTGGGACAGGGGAGCAAAACAGGAAAGGCAGCTGCATGCTGGAAGGGATTAGATGCAGCTCTGGATGCGGAGCAGGGATTACAGGCAGCCCAGCCTGCCAAGCAATGCTTATTGGGAGAACTGAGGGAGACAAGAGCACCATGAATTAAATAATTGCCCAGCAATTAATTTCTGAGCTCCACCTCTGCTGCTGAAGGACTCTTGCTCTATCCTCACAGGCTGGACACAGGGGCAGCACAGCCTATGCCCAGTTCCTTCAGCATCACACCCAGGTACTTCAGAGTGATTTACAAGGAGCTGTCACGTCACCAGCGAGAGAAACAACTCAAACTTATGTTCCACCATGCTCCTCAGGGTGAGCTCTGAGTAATTACTCCAATTACACTCCAAACTACAGGGAAGCCAGTGGCCTCCACACAAGGACAGATTGCCGAATCCATCTTTAATTGTCGCTCAGGCTGTGCTCCACTGCCTCCAGTTTGGAGTATAAGTTCATTTCTCTCACGGGTCTGTATCACACTGCTTATCATCACCTTTTTATCCACTCCTCTATTTCTAGCATGCCTGTCAAAAAAGACAGTATATTCATCAGCCAAGCTTTCTTCATTGCTTCTTGTCAGCAGCAAACTGTCTTCTAAAATGGAGCAACTGGTTGTCCTCACCTGGAATTGCCTAGGAGAGGCATCCATCAAAACCCAGTAAGTGACAAGCCCATGGGGAGCATGATTTGTTGCTCCAGGTAAATGATGGAGGACAGGGCATAGCCAGGCAGGGAGAGGCCAGCTGTAAATCCAGATCCCTCCCTGACACTGTTATTTCAGTAGTTATGAAAGCCCTTTAACAGCTTCTGCCTCTGACAGCAGCCCCAGTGCATCCCACCAAGCAGGGCTGGGCACAAGGGCAAGGGCCATGGCAGGGGGCTGCTCTGTCAGCACAGATTTTGTCCACAGTGAAGCTGCAGGGCTGTGTCACACTGAGCGTACCCACACCTTGGTCACAGCATTGCCAGGGGTGGGGAGCTCACTGCAGCCTCTGACAGGGCGTTTCAGAGGGTGCTCACACACTCAGTCTGTGCCTTATTTCTAACCACAGCCTTCTCTCATCCTTGTCTGCCAAACAGAGGCACTGCCAAACATTTAATCACATCAAAAAGAGCTTTAATAAGCTGGGATCAAGTTAGCCCTTTAACCTCTTTTTCTGGCCGGCATTGATGGTGTCCCAGGAATTTCTTTCCATTAAAAATCTGTCTTCTGAGCCCTTCATTGGTCCTTGGCTTCTTCTTTGGGCTTTTTCCAGTTTCCCTGCCTCCTGAGATGCTGACCACACACTGGGCCTGGCTCTCAGGGAGGCTGCAGATCCCTCCTGGACAGCTCTGTTCAGTCCCTTCCCTACAGAGGCATCTTTTTTGAGGGGGGATTGTCCCCCAGCCATGCAGGGCGCAGCCCCCCTGCCCTGGTGCCAGGTGATGTGTTATCAGCACAGCCTGCTCCTGGTACCTGTGCCAGGACCGCCTCACCAGAGCCTGGGCACTCCTGCCTTCGCTGGGAAACCGAGAAGGTGTTAAATAATGCAGGGCTGAGATTAATCCCTGCTGGAGGCCCCGAACACCCGGCTGAGCGGCGGGGCCGTGCCCGCAGCAGGGCTCGGGGAGCTCCGGAGTGCCTGGCTTTCCAGCGCAGCAGCTCCGAGCGTTCTCTGCAAGCAGCCGGAGCTGCCAAAAGCCTTACGCAAGCCTCTTACATCAGCGCCGTCACCAGTGCGACTGATAGGGACAATCTCGAGAACAGAGATATGCCAAGATCTCTTTTTCATAAAATGGTGCTAATTGACACTAATGATAATTCCCCATTTCAAACCTTTATCAGCCAAATCCGGTCAGGGCCGTTTCGCCCCTCGGCACAGGACTGATGTCAGCTGCAGCGGCGGGGACATCCTGTTTACTCCACGGAGGCACGGGCGGTGTGCCAGCGCTGGGACCCCGGGGGAAGTCCCAGGGACCCACAGGAGCTAATGAGATGCTCCTTCCCCCGCTCCTTTTTACGCTCGACGATGTGTCAGACCTGCCGATTTAAAAATCTAACCCCTGTAGCTATTGTTTAACATCTTCCTGAAGCGCTTGTAGGATGGAAAGTGTTTTATTGTGATTATGTTTTATTTTATAACATGCTGTATCGTTTGGCTTTTGCCTCCCAAATGCTGAACAGAAGTATTTACCAAATACCTCTCCTTTTCTGGGTTGCTGCCTACATGATTTGTCACCCTCTGCCTTTCTGGTCCAGGCAGAGATTTCTCCTTGTGCTCACCACTTCCTTCAACAGTCTTGTGATGTTCATGCAGTTTGTCACAGACTTATGCTCTTTATTCTGGTCTTTATTTTTGCAAGTGCCTCTACCCTGAGATGTGCAGACCTGTACCTTGTTCTGGCCACAGTTTTGGGGGTTAGGCTGACACATGCTGGGACACTTCTTGGCCTCTGGGGTGTCTATTTGTACCTCCTGTTCCAGACCAATGATTTCCAGATTTCCAACCCACTGACTGCTCCAGTGGTGCTGTCCTGCTCTGTGTGGGCACGGACCAGCAGGTGCTGCTCCCCTTGGGCTCTCCAGCCAAGGCAGAGCAGAGGTGGAGGTGGGTGGCTGGGCAGGTCCCTGCAGGGTGGCTGCAATGGCTGCCTCTCATCCCAGAGGGGCAGGTAAGCCTTTTGTGCTACCCCCACACATGATTTACAGCACAGGAGCCAACACCCAAAGCACAGGGAGGGAAATGTGGGCACCCTGCGAGGCAATGCTCCAAAGGAGCAGCCCCACGAGGTGAGTGGCTCCTCACTGCTGTGCTGGGATGGGGTCCCTCTATGCACCCCTCCAGGGCAGCACATCGGCTCTGCTGCTGGGATTTTACACAGAAAACGTTTGGTTCCAACAGTAATAAGAAAATACAAAGAAACCTGCTTTTGACGGTGTGTACAGCTCCCTCTTTCCCCAAAAGAAGCACAGCTGGAGCAGGTTGGTGATTGCCTACAGGGGCTGTGGCAGAGGAGGGGACTCTCCCACATTTGGCGTCTGGGAAGGGTCCTGCCCCTGCTGCAGGAAACAGGAGCTGTATCCTGAATATCTCTAGTGCTGGAATGCTGGATGCACATGTGTGCATGGCCAAGGCTGAGGCTGTCAGGGGAGCAGCATCTCCCATTGCTGTGCTGGAATCCTGAGGGTCCCTCCCCAGTAATTACCCTTCCCAAGAGCTCCCGAGCCGGCACATGCCCCAGTCATCACAGCAGGCAGGCAAGACACAGCTAGCAATTAATTTCTTCTCTACAAATTATCAAATTACAAACTTGCTTTTTAATTGTACACTCTTTGAAGGAGGTCACTGTGTGGCTGGGACATATTTCTGCCTGTGGATCACCCAAGAGCTGGGTGGCAGCTATTTTAGGTGTCTGGGAATGATGAGGTCTCCAGCTGGGCTAAACGAAAGCAGCCCTGGACTGTGACCCTGCTCCAGCCCCTCGCACCTGCCCTGCCTGGCTGCCCTCACCCCAACAAATGCCTGGCTTGCTCTGCATCCCAAACGCCTCTTTCCACTTCCTGAGCAGAGCCTGGTGCAACCCAAGGGCTGCACATCCACAGAGTGGGGACCAAATCATGTGGTAGCCCCCGAGCTGTGTGCCCAGCATCACTTGTTTCCCAGCTTGCTGCCCCACACGCCAAAAAGGCTCAGCACCCACCCCAGTCCCGGGACATTTCCACAGGGATGCAGCCCCATGTGAGAGCTCTCGTGCCTGGTTTGCTGTCATCACTCTGGGACTGCACAGGGACTGACTCAGGCACAAGAAGGGAGAAGGAAATAGGAACATGGCCACGGGAAGGACAACATCCTAGAGCTCAGGGTGCTGCTCCCCAACCCCTGTCCTGCACCCACACCCCGGGAAGATGCAATGACAGGTGACTGTAGGTATGAGCAGCACCACAAGGCTTTACAGAGATACGAGGGAAGGCTGACTCAGCTGGTACTGGGGCTCCTCACAGCTGCACATCAGCTGCCACCTTGGAAGGACAGCTGCAGGAGGCTGACAACTCTCCTGACATCCAGCCCAATCCATGGCACAACATACCTGAACTTTGCCCTCACTGTTTTTTGCTATTGGGCATCCACTGGCTTCATGCACCCAGCTGCTTCTGGTTAGGCTGTTTAGGTGGATGCAGGCAGGTATACTCTGCTCACCATGGTGGAGTGGCTCTTCCTTATGTTTGAGACTGCAGCAGTAATTGGTTCCTCTAGGTCACAATAAGTTTGTCAGTGTCTGATATGTCTCGCTGTAGAAAAACTGCTAATGCTGTTCAAGTGACTTTTGCCAGGTGTCACATTTTAGCCATGAGGTGCTATTTGGTCTCTTCAAACAGTGATAGAGAGTTTACTTCTTCCTCTGATATGTCTGTGTACATCAACTATGCCTGGAACATCTTATCCTTCATACCCTTCACTTCAAAGCCTTGTTTTGTTGGTCAGGAAGCTCTTCCCAATTTTTTTTGTGCCAGGAGCTTGGCTTGGGCTTGGGCCAGGTCACTGGAGGAGTCAGTGTGGGAGGGAGTGCTGGGTGATATCTCTGTTCTTGGGGTTCTCCAAAATTCAAATGTCTTCATCCAATATTTGATACAGTCATGATGGAAGCAGAAGACAGGACCAGAGACCCCCAGAGATGTTATCTAGCCTTTATTTTATTTTTCTCTGGGTGCTGTGTCTAGCACAGAACAGTGATTTATCAGTGGCCTCATCATTGCAGGGCAGCCTGGTTGCTTCCATCAGCTGTGGTCCCTCGGTCACGTCCTCAGCCACTGCTTCCCTGTACTGAGTCTCTCATCCTTCACAGCACTTGTGCCCTCAGGTCCCAGCCTGCCCTTGTGCTCACAGTTTCAAGGTGTATTTGGGGCTGTTCCCTGGGTGACTCAGATCACTGGCACTAGCAGCATGTGCTCCTTGCTGTTTATGGCACCATCGGCTTGTGTCATCTGCTTGTCTTACCAGGAAAGACTTTTCTAGTCATTTAGTTAATTGGTTAAAGTATTGAATTATGCAACACCAAGAGCTGATCCCCTTGGAGCTGCTTGTAATAGCCAAATGGCATCTCTAATTCTCTCTTGCCCTTCAGACTTGGTCAGAGCATCTGTTTGTATACAGTGTTTTTAACTCATGTCAGGTGGCATTAAAAACCCTTGAGGAAACTGGATTGCAAGGCATCAACCCAGCCTGTCAGGCAGGACAAGCTGTAGTCTTCTCCAGAAAAGGACAACAGCTCTGTTTTCCAAACCTCTCTCTCTTGATAATAAAGTGCTTAACTGTGTGCCTGAGTGCCTTGGCTGTTTGGCTGTGGGAAGGATTGATGGTGTTGGAGTATTTCTTGCCCCGTGACTCTTCCAGCTGAGTTCCCATGCTCTGCCTGTTGCTGGGTTTGCAACCATCCTTGCCACAGCCCCAGGGTACCACGCTGCATTGGCTCCTGCACTGAACAGGCTTTGACTCAGCAAAACACAGTGGTAATCACTTAAAAACATTAATGGGACAAGGAAGTTCCCTCTGGGAACAGCAAGGACTGTTTGCTGTCTACCATTGGTTCCTGGTGGTGCCTTGTTGAGCATCCCTGTCTTGTGGCAAGGTTTGGGGTAGACAGTGGTTATAAGGTTCTGGGGCTCACCAATGGTGGGCATACACAGGGCCACCACTGTGGCATTGGGAGAAGTGACTGTCACAGCATCTCTGCTCTGGCCCTGGCCTGGCCAGTACCCCCTTTCTGATGGTCCTGTAGCTGGACATGCTTTGCTTGGGTGAAGGCTGGAGGCTCCAGGGATGGGGCAGTGTCATAATTCCTGGGCCTAATGGACTCATTTCCAGGTTAAACAGCTGGGTGGGTTGGTGCAGGAATTGCTGCTGTGCCTGCAAAACTCATCACCCGAGCAGGTGACACGCCTGCCACTCTGGCATGGGGGAGGATGAAGGCTGGGGCTGCCCCTCCTGCCACTGGTGGGATGAGAGAGGCAGCTGCCAGGGGGGAGTGTTGGGCACCAGTGAAATCCCACATGCCAAGGATAGGGAGCTGCAGCTCAGGCTGCACTTGGAGTGCAGAGACAGGGCTCCAGGCAGTGCCTGTCCCAGGACAGGCTGAACCTCATCCTCCTGGTGAGGGGAGGAGGGGGAAACACAGGGCATGAGAAGCTCCTGTGGGAGGTGTGGAGCTGCCATGGGGGTGCTGGCACCTGGAGCCTCTGCTTGCATTAGCACCTGCTGGGAAATGAGCCCTTGCACCACAGTTCCTGCTGCTCTGCACAGATGTTTTCTGCCTGTTTAGACTGCCTGTGGTTGTGAGAGTGTAACCCTGCTCTGGGAGGGTGCTTGTCCAGCAAACACTGGCTTGTTTGGCTCCACAGCCCACCTTGCAGGTGCTGCCAGTGAGGCTGGCAGTGGTGGGGAGGATTTCACCCACTCGTGGCTGCCCTTTCCTTATGCCTTTGGTCAGCACATAAGGAAGCACTGGAAAAGGAACAGACTGTCTGGGGGGAGTTCTGCTGATGTCCTGGGGTCCTTTCCAACACCCTGTAGTTAGAGCAGTGTGCCAGGGAGCTGTGCACATCCAGGGTGCAGGCAGATGCCATCTCTGTGCTCACAGGTCAGACCAAGCTCTGCTTGTGCTACTCCTTTTGATTGTGTGCTCAAGGATAGGGTGTCTCAGACTGTTCTGAACTCTAAAAGCTTTTTCTAAAGTAGTGGCTTTAGTTTGTGGGGTTG
Organism: Drymodes brunneopygia; assembly: GCA_013400955.1. Classification (NCBI taxonomy): domain Eukaryota; kingdom Metazoa; phylum Chordata; class Aves; order Passeriformes; family Petroicidae; genus Drymodes; species Drymodes brunneopygia. The sequence goes on from VZTZ01034838.1 coordinate 378,694, forward strand.
CACTTCTTGTCTCTCCTCCCCGGCAGCTCAAATACCCAGAAGAATAAGCTGCACAAGGAGGGCCCCAATCTCAATGTAACATGATAAATTATGTAACACAATGTCACAATTATGTATTTCTGAAAGAGAAGTAGGGCAGGGAGCTGCCAGAGACGGCTCCACTCTCTGGTGAGCAACACCCACGAGCTGCTGCTGAATGAACCGTGAGCTGGTGGGGTCACCTCCCTCCACATCCTGAATGCCACAGGTCACTGCAGAATCGGCAGGAGCTTTCAAGACCCATTTTTTATTCCTTCAGAGGCATCGTGTGTGTGTGTGTAAACCCTAACAAAGGGAATAAGCAGGTAGTTTGTGCAGCCAGCAGCACACTGTGTGATGCTTGCACAGCCTCTTGGCAGCTCTCAGCAAATCGTTTAACCAGGGCCCTGTGCTGGGCCAGGGCAGGGCTTTGTGAATCCTCTGACCACTGCATTTGCAGAGCCTCTCTTTGTAATTTCTGTACCAATACACTGAGCACTCGTTCTTCATCTTCCTCACTGCACTGGGAGAAGAGTAAATACACAGTGATCTTTGCAGAGCTTGTCAGAAGTGGGCAGGGAAAGGCAGAGACCGAGCGGAGTCGATTGGTTTGGGCAATCCAGAGCCCGCAGGAAGAGTCAGCAGCCTGTGTTTCATCTCCGCTTCCTCTGCTCCAAACACAGATGGGAAAAACAGGAGGGGGAGGGAGGAGAGGCAAAGATAAAGTGAAAGACAGGAGGGGTGAGACCTGCTACTGCAGTGACTGTGTTGTTGGAGCAAGCTAAATATTTTAGAGCAAAACAATGCTTTGGATTTTTTGGGTGTGCCGCGCTGAATGTCTTGATCTGAGGGACTAGAGTCAATTGCAAATTAAATAATTAAAATATTTATTTTTCTTCTTCTCCAAGTAAGGAATGAGCTCCCTGGCTGGTGGTGGGCTGGCAGGGAGGCTGTGCTCCCATGGGTGGGTGCCTGGGTAGCTGTAGAGGTGCCAGGTGGCTGCACAAAGGTGTGTGGAAGAAAGTGGAGCCCAGAGCACACTGCAGCTGCCTGGTGTCCCTGCCAGCAGTGACATCCCCCACAGTCTGGGTGTCTGTGTAATGCACCACAGAGGTGAGAAAGAAAACAGTACCTGCACTGGGGGAAATCAGGAAACTGAATTTCCTCTCCTTATTCCCAAGAGCAGAGAAATTCTTCCCCAGCAACTCTGATTTGGGCTTTCATTTTGGACTCACCCAGGCCATTCACACCCATGGCACTGTCCCTGGGAGCTGAGGTCTGGGTCATGCATGTGTGTAGGGGCAGGAGGAGCAGCACTGACACAGCACACAAGCACACACACCATCACATGCCTCCCCCATGGCCTCTGCATGTCTGGAGAGGAGGAAATCCTGCCAGAGCTCACCGGACGCAGAGGAGAATGACCCAGGCCTCCAGCAGACACGACCTGTTCCCATCCCACAGAGGCCCAGGCTGTGCCATGCACGGGGGCATCCGTGGGATGCCAGTGGAAGAGCGGGGGGCTCTCATGTATGTGGGTATGTACGACCAAGTTCTGAGGGCATTTGTTCGGGGGGGAAGAACCTGAGCCATGCTGCTGCTTTTCTGACTCCTCCAAAGGCTGTTGAAGCCCTCCAGGTAAAGCAGGAACGCAGGATGTGACAGTTCCAATGTCAGACTGCAGCAGCTTTCAAAAATAACCTTTGCAAGGTCATCCCCGAGTGGGGCGGAGCAGCAGTGGTGGGCTTGAGCACTTTTCTGCAATTCAGCTCAAAAAGACTGCATCTTGCCTTTTCTTTATGGGAAGGAAAGCATGTGATGGCAGCTCCCCAGAGCTTTTATTTTGAAGCCAAATGCTTAGAGTGCATGAAGACAGCAAAAGCATTTTCCTTCAGGCGATACAAATCAAATAAATGGAGACAGTGCACTGCAATTCAGTGCAGGCAGCAGCCAGCACGGGCTGCACTCACAGCTCAGCATCACAGGGGCATCAGTGATAGAAGTGCCCAGGACTGGCATTGCCAGCAGTCCCTCTGCCCCAGCCATCTCCTACCCACTGGGGGCCGTGTCTCTGCCCTGGTGTGACTTTGCTGGAGCTTTTGCAGTGGGGTTTTTCTGCCTTCCTGTTAAAGCTGGGTGTGTGAAGCTGTTTGTAGAGTTTAATTAAACTATAGAGAACCAGCTTCAGGAGAAGCTGTCTGGTTTAATAGACTCTCTGCTCAGTGTGCAAAGCTGAGTGGTGTTCCTGTGGGAATGTATGTAGGTTTTTATTGTCCCTATGGAAAAGGGATTAGCATTAGGATGGATAGCTGCCCCATTCTTCCCACCTCCATTTGCTGTCATAACATTGTCCAGGCTGCCCCATACAAGACAAGACCTGTCCTCATGGGCTGGGTTGTGCAGGGTGCTCTGAACACTGTGAAGATGAGGAGCAAAGCCCAAAAGATGATGCTGGGACTCTGCAGAACTGCCCCAGGCAGGCAGCTATGAGCACCCCTGGGTGGAGGTGGGCTGCAGAGGGAGCCAGGGGAACTGCCAGGTGTGACCCAGGGGAACTGCTAAGGGACCAGCAAGCAGCACTGGGACCACGTGCACCAGTGCTTGGGGTGGGGAGAGGCTGTGTGCTGGCCCCATCCTGGCAGAGGAGCCACACAGACAGGTTTTTGGGAGCATGAGACTGTGTCCTGGGAGTAAGTGAATGCTGGATGCAGTTAAGTCACCTTTGCTGCATTAACATCTGCTAAACAAATGATCCTGTGTGAAAATTGAATTGTAAGCAACACTAAGGCAAGAAATGAGCCAGTGGACTCTATAACAGCTCTAGAACTCTTATCCTCTCATTAATGGATCTTACAGCCATCATAACTGAGCCATCTCCCTGGAAATAAAACATTTTCTTTACAAACAGCCCTTTGGGTGTTGCAGGCTACTCAAGAGTCAGGGCTTTTTTCTAATTAAAAGAATAATTCCCTTTGCTGATGAGGTTTCTGGCTGGACTACCTGCCACAGCTGCAAGCTGGAGCAGTTCAGTGGAGACCAGCAGGTCTTTTTGCAATCCTGCTGGGTGAGGGGGACTGGAGCCCCACCCTCACATGGGTTTGGAGTGCTTACCCCAATCTATTCCCCATTTAGCAGAAGGTGCTGTGCAGCACAGATGCTCAGTGTCGCCTTCCCTGTCACTCTGGCCAGGAGTTGGTGCTTTGTTTACTCACATCACAAACAGTGCAGGGAAAAAGCTTTCAGTTAAAGCCCCTGGAAATGAGTGATGAAGCAAAGCTCCATGGTATTGGCATAACACCAGTGAGAAATCCATTTAATCTCACTGTGATGAGTTTGCTGCGTCTTCCTGTTTGATTTACAGGGTGAGTGCAATGCAGACTTTGAAACAACCAGCAGCTCTGATCTCCATCCGGGCCAACTTCTGGAACTTTTTCCAGGGGCTGTAAACCAGCTCCCCACATCTCCTGGTCCAGCTGCCTTTGATGGAAGGATTTGTCTCCTGCTGGCCCCTGCTCTGCACACACAGGGATGAGTGTATGGGTGGCTGTGACCCTGCCACGCTGCCTGGCACTGCCTCCAGGTGTAATGGCAGAGGGCATCATGCTCTGGGGTGGCGCCTGCCCAAGCTGAAGCCTTACAAACCCAGCTCAGCACCTTGGCACTGAGAGCAACGGGTTTGTTTTCTTCCTTAACGTGTCTCCTTTCACACTGGGTTGGACTGTGTCCAGGCAGGCATTTGTCTCCATTCCCACTGGAAGCTGTGCAGGCTCATGCCAGCTGCTTTCTGAGGAACTGCTCTCCATTTCAAAAGAAATCAAGTCAACTTTGTTCCCAAGCCTCTATTAATCATCTTTTCCAACTTCTTGTCTTCTAACAGCAGTTTGAGCTGGAGGACACGGGAACCTTGGCTGGCTTATCCTTGGTGTGCCCCTGCTCTTTAAGTTCCCTTCTCCTGATCCTGGTTCTCTGCAAAAAGTCATGCCAGGCAGGATGCACCAGCCTGGGCAGTTTGCTGGTGGTAGGAGTGGGCACCATCTATTAGCCCTGCTTGGAATAAAGCTTCTGGGTGAGGAGGTTTCCCACATACATGACCTTGCCAAATGAATCATCACTGCACGAGGACCTGGGGTCTCCCCAAATCATTCCCAATATGAATTTAAAGGCTACAGTCAACCCCAAATCTGGGCCTAGCTATCTGCCACAGCTGCCATGCCCTACTGTGGGTGTAATCTATTCCCACATGGGGATTGGGAAAGTCCTTTAAAAAAGCTGAAGTGACCTTGTTAAGCAGGCCTGGCCTCCACACCTGCCAGTGCTTGAGCCAGAGCTCAGGTGGCACCTCTGCCTGGTCACTCAAGAGGCATTTGTGCCAGAAGTGCTCCAGACCTGGAAAAGTCACTGGTCCTCCCCGTGGAGCTGATGCCCCAGAAAGGCTGCTGGAGCTGTCAGGAGCTGATGTTAATCACTGAGGCACTTGTGGCTCAGCTGTCTCTCAGGGAGATGGGACCTGCTCAGCTGCCCCAAGCTGGGCTGCAGAACAACCCCTGCCATGTCCCATCCTATAGCAACACCTGCAAAACCTCTGGTCTCTCTGAGCAACAGCCTCTGCACAGCCCCGTGGCTCCTTGGAGCCCCTTGCCTCATGTCCAGTCTGTGGCACCAGTTGGTCTCACAGCTGTGGGTGCTGGGAGTGCCTGCAGCACCCAGAGCACTGATGGCATCTGAGTGCCACCGCTGTGCAGCCAGGCAGGCACCTGCACAAAACCACCCGAATCCCAGGGGCTGTGAGCAGTCCCGAGGATGATGAACTGGAGTCAGGCAGGATCCAGTCAAAGGCAAATAAAATGAGCCTTTCCAGAAGCTGTGGTCTGGGCACACTGAACTGAGAGGGAAGACGGCCTTCAGAAGGGCCTGGCCATGGATATGAAGGGTTAAATCATGGTTGACATCCATCCTGCTGTGATTTGTCAGCCTGGACACATGTAGTCTGTGGAGAAAAACAGGCAGAGTAATTTCCTGATTTAAATGAATTTCAGAGACCACCACAGGAAGGAACTTGGGATGTGTCCAAAGAGTAACCAGGCCATGGAAAAATACCAGGCAGGGGAAGGGGCCAGGGGAATCAGAACTTGGATTTTCCCCTTTGTCACTACAGAGGTGATAGCCACCATTGCATTTTCCAGTTATGAGTCCAGTTTAAGAAATTTAGGACACTTTAAATGTCAGATTGTTGAATAATCAGCTTCTCTGAAGAAGAAAATTCCCTGAGAGCCGCAACCCTTCCCAGCTGGCATTTCATGTTATTTACTGAATTGTTTATTGTACCTGTGTCCTGAGTATAAATCATAAAAGTTATTTGCTGCTGCCTGCCTTGTCCATAGACAAGACATGGTATTTAGGCAAGGTTTTGTTTGAATCACTGCATTCCCACAGCAGTGGCAGGGTCCTTGTCACTCTTGCAGCAATCCTGACACAAACTTACTGACAGACCAGGTGTGGGATATAAATGATAGTTCAGGGAATTATGATATTTCTAAAAAATATGAGGGTGCCTGAACCTAGAGAAGAGAAGTGAAGCTGAACCAGGGCTGGGGTTGTGAATGTACTCGTTCATGTCCTGGGGGCTTGGGTGATATTTCTGTGCAAAATAAGAACTGGCAAAGTAGTGAGAAATAAAGGCATGTCCCATTTATTTTCATCCCAGGGACCAAAACTTCCCCAGCAGCAAAGCTGCTCAGTCATTAAAAGTCAGTTGAATAGAAAGGCTTCTTGCAAGTGCTGTCAGCACCAGCACAGGCTGGATTGCAGAGATGGTATCTGCAAAAAAGAAATAAAATACAAGCTGTAAGAAAAAGTGCTATTCGACCATTAGTGAGTGAATTTATCATCCTGCTTGAGATGCTGGAGTTAATAGAATAAAAGCCTTGTAGGCAGTATGGAGGTTATTATTTAAGGCTATCATCACCCTTAATTCAAAATTCTTATTCCAAGGATGCCTGAGTGATCACTTGGGCTACATTAAGAGCTGAGTAAGCCTGATTTTTTTTTAATAAGTTCTTCCACTGTTTTCCTGCCTCATGATGTAACGGAATGGTTATAGCATCCTAATAAATTGCTTTTTTAGGTTTAGAAACTGTATGAAAATTAGCACCATGGTAAAAGATTCTATTTGCTGGACTGGGCTTGGATTATTTTTAAAGAAACTGTGAAATACATGTGAGAATCCTTCAATAGAAAGGGAACCTCAGCCTTAGAGAATTATATATCCCAGTATTTGCTGTGCTAGGGGTCTGGGGTCTCTCAGAGTTAGGGAGAAGAGTTTTACACAGGGGAAGAGGAGGAATAGGTGGTGTTGCAAGCAGTGTGTAGAAGATCCCTCATTCCTATCCCAGCAGTGGGATTTGTGATAATCAGTGCTTTTTAGGATGAACCATGCAGGTGTGTCCCCATGCACAGGGCCTGAGCCTGGTGCAGCAGCACAGGAGCATCCCAAGCATGCTGCTGCAGCTTTCTGCTGGAAGGGCCTGGAGCCCCTTCAGCATTTGTCCTGCATGCAAAATAAATCTGCATTTGCAAATGTGAAAATGGGTGTTTCTGGGCTCTCCTGCCCAGTCCATATTCATGAATGTGCTTTTCATGTTAGTGTCATGCTGCAGTCTCCCTGTTTCTTCTCAAGCCAACTCCTTCTTTCATATGGAAATTATCCCCTCCCTCCAAATATATTTTCACGCATGCCAGGTTCCCGGGGCTGGAGCAGGGTTTTGTCAGAGGTCTCTGCCCTTAGCTGGGAGAAGAAAACATCCTCTGGTGACCTGGGGAGTCTGAGGTGACTGCCTGAACGCTGGGAACTCTCTGTGCTGATCCACATCAAAGTGCTTGGCTGCATTTTCCACTTTCTTTATGGCTCTGCATTGAGATAAAACCTATGAAAGACCCAGCAGTAGATTCCCATGGTTGTCACAGGGCTAAAAGTGGTGATCCATCACATGCTGGCCATCCCTCCCTCCCTCCCCTCCCTCCCTCGCACAGCACAGCACTGGGGACACGGCTACAGGCGCTCTCCTGGCTGAACTTCAGAGGGAATGGTGCTTCTTGGTAGCACTGCTCACAACTGGTCCTTGTGCCATGTCCTTGCAAAAGCTGGGAAGGTCACAAGATGTCCTTTACGGGGTCATTTTAGCCTGGGACCAGACTGGCCACAGAAGTGCTGTACACTAGATAGGATGACAAGGTGGGAAAGTGGCCTAGGCTGGGGAGGATGCTGAAAAGGATGTGTACAGGCATTGAACCTCTTGGCTGGATGTGGTGTTTCTTGTGTTACAATAAAACATTAATTTGCTTTGATTTTGCAATGCCTGTGTGCTGCAGGTGGTGTGTATCCCAGCACAGTTAAATGGAAAACTGAAGGTTGATGATGTTGGAATAAAATCATTTAGGTTGGAAAAGACCTCTAGGAATCAAGTCCAGTGATTAACAAGGCGCAGTAAGTATTGCTAAAAATGAAGAGGTTGTTTGAAAGTAAGTCCTGCTCCAAGGCAGGCAGCTCTGAGAAGGGGCGCGGAGTTCCTGCCCTGTGGGAGAATGTTTGGAAATGCTACACTGGTGGCACTTCCTGAGTTAACAGAGTCTGGGGAGGGAAATGGCTGCAGGTGCAGGATAGAAGCTCAGCTGGTGAGCATTCCTCATCTAGGGCTCTCTCCAGGGCAAATGCACAGCTCAAACTGAAAAGCCAAGTTTGTTCCCACACTGACAATGAACATGTAGGAACACAAGACCTGGGAGGGAGATGAGCAGCAAGGCTTTTCTCATGGTACCTCGGAGGAGAGAGGCACAGATACCTGCAATAACTTGCAGTATTAAGCTTAAGGGCAGCTTCAGCATCTTGGAAGCAAGTGAAGTAATTTGTGGTATCCCGTTACTGCAAGTACAGTTCTTTGCAAGCAGAAGGAACAAGTCATTAGTGACACCAAGAAACCACATGGGGAAAATCCGTGTGCATTGATCTGCTGTTGTGGATAAAAGATATTTTGCTGTCTCTTTGCAGGAGGACAAGTTTGTGACAGACTCCTATTTAGTGTGTGTTAAAGATCCCGCTGAAACCTCCAGATTTATTTATGAAAACACTCCTGGGGCACCAGCTACACTCCGTGCAATTTCATTCAGGATTTTCAGGGGTAGAGCTTGAATTAAGTGTGTAACTGCCCAAGAAAAAGCATTCATTTCATTACTCCCCTGATGAGATGGAGCAGAATGCACGGCTGGGATTTGGAGGGCTGCACATCAAAACCACCACTGTCTAGACAGAAAACAAATATGGTGGGAGAGACATGGCAGCCTGAGCCTTTGCTGCGAGGATGTGGTTGGGGGAGGATGGCAGGGACAGAGGACAGACTTGGGGGAGCAATGCAGGAAGTGAGGGCTTGGTGGCCCTTGAGTGCTGCTGTGCTGTGGCAGAGGGTGACTGTGCAGAGATGGCTTTGAGCTGGGGGCTTCCCTCTGGCCTGGCTGTGACATTGAGGACTTAGAGCAGTTTAAACATTTACCTGCCTTAAGCCTTTAAGACCTCTTTGTTGGCCTCAAGTACTCATCTGCATGAAGAGCTTAGGGTGTCCTAAGCAGCCTTATGTCCTTTGGGAGGCTCAGGGCTTGGAGCTGCAGCTCAGAGCTGTGGAGCGTTTAATGGGATTTGTGCTCGCTGCACGGCTCTGCTGCCCCCCTGCCGACTCCATGGGGAGGCTGGAGCAAGCCAGAGCCACCCTGGGATGGCTGGAGAGCAAGGGGGGGGATGGTGCTGCCCATCAGCTGCTTTTGGGGTACATGAAGATTCCCAGGAAGAGTGGGGAGCACCAGGAACAAAGGCCAAGGATGGTCCATTGGCCTGATGGATCCAGGGACCCAGAGAGAGACTGCACAGCCCCAGCATCCCCGACTCTGTCTGCTACCAACAGCTCTGGCCGTGCCAATGCAGCATCCCTGCTGCCAGGGAAATAGCTCAGTAGGCAGCAGGAGCCAGGCAGAGCCAGGGCTGACCTCAAGCAGCAGCGAGGTCGGTGTGCATCGATTGCCCCAGGCAGGAGTGCCTGAAAGCGAGCAAGTCTCGAGTTTCACAGAAACGACAGCATTTCACGGCAAGCAATTAACAAATTCTCCCGGCCACCCTGCAGCCCCAGATGCAGTCTCCCAGTCAGGCTGATGGTTCCCAGCAGCCCAGACACACGTGGCATGCAGAAACCTGCCATCCCTCCTGCGCTTTGCTCATCAGAAGTGTGAAGCTGGCTGGTGGACAGTACATGCTGTGCTCAGTGCTTCCAGTGCAGCCAGCAGCAGCACCAGGGATGGGTAAAAGCAGCAGAACTCTTGGCACAACCCAACATTTACAGCTCTGGCTGCTTTTGGGAAGAGCAGCCAGCCCCCTCCTTGCAGGCAGGGGTTGCAGTGCAGGACAGCCATTCCCTGGCTGCATCCACAGGGACAAAGCCTGGCCACTGCAAGCCTGCAGAGCATGGCTTTGCTGCCACAGCAGGACTGTCCTCTCCTTGTGGGACAAGTGACTGCCTCTGGCACTGCTCTTTGTCCCCTCCAGCAAGCCCCATCCCTGCTTTCACCTGTTCAGGCAGAAATAGGGCTGCTGTTGTGCTGGTTTCCTAAGGAAACTAGGGGTTGTGCAACCATGGGTGCCTGCCTGGTCATCTCCTCCCCTTCCAGGGATGGCTGCTGGCATGCCTCATTTTGGCATGCCCAGAAGCAGCAGGAGCAGGACTGTGAGGGTCTCTGCAGCTGGCAGGGCTGCAGCAGGTGCTCAGCACTCACCCACCATGCACAGACTGCCCGGGGCACCAGCAGCCCCCCACCCAGCTGGTTTGGGGGGCAGGAAGCAGCTGAGGGCAATCTGCTGGGGGTTTTGTGGGCATTGCAGCAGTGGAGGGTCCGTGAGGAAGAGGTGTAGTTGTTGTGGAGGCATCAGGTGTTTCTCATGTCCATGAGACATGCTTTGAGGCAGAGTAAGCAAAATTGTCCTCAGCTCAGCATGGAGGCAGCCTGGTGGATAGCTGGTGCCCTGCTTCATGAGGCTGTGGTAGCCCAGGGAGCCTGGGGATGTTGACAGTAAAATAAGCAAGTCAGGGTGCAGCCTGCTCATCCCAGAGGCAGCACTCAAGCTGCTTGCAGAGCCGGGAGTGTTTGCAGGGAGCTCCACACAGCAGATAACAGGCACAGCAGAGAACATCACAGCCCACTCACAGGTGATTTATGCCTGGGAAGAGGCAAAGCTCTGCTCTCAGGGTATGTTACACACCCGTGGCTTTTTTGTTTCACTGCAAGGGGTGTGTTTTGCCCACAGGTACTCCTGCTCAGCCAAATGTTAACTGGGTAACTCCCACTTTGCATGCAGTCAGCACCTTTCTGGGAAGCTTTTAACTCAAAACTTTAGTTTAATAGCTGATCAGCAGGCTTAACCCTCACATGGACCATAGGATGTTTTTTTTCTGGGGCTCTCAGAAGTGCAGTAACGTGAGAATGCAGGCAGGACCAGAAAACAGGATCATCACCTCATCTTATCCCGTGTCTCCGTGCTCCACCTGAGCTAGGGTGGGTGCCACTGGGAGGGGAGCAGGTCTGAGCTTTCCCTTCCCCTTCTGCAACATGCATTGTATAAGAACAGGAGACCCGTGACACTGTGGATTGTCCAGGCCTTCTCCCCTTTCCCTGCTGTGGCTGGCACAGATTGCCTTCCCAGCTTGACACTGATGTCCCTGGGGACCCAAAGCCTCTGTTACTCCTGGACCACCCTGTGCCTGCTGAGTGCACCCCATGCCCTGAGCCCCCCATTCCTCCTGCCTTCACTGCTGCCTTGCTCCCAGGGCTGCCTGACCATCTTCCAGACCACGCTGACCAGCAGAGATTGCCTCAGCTCTAATGGCATATCTCTGCTGATCACCATTAATTAAACACCCCAGGAGAAAAAGCATCCCTCTAATGAGCAGTAAGCACCTGCATCGAGTGTTCCTGCCACCCTACATGAAACAGAGTCATGGCTAAAGTGGCTCTTGAGCAACAGTGAGTCTTCAGCTGAGCTAGAGCAGGCTGGCTTGAAATCCCACTCCAGAGGGTGAAGATGACAGGGTTATTAATAGATATGGCCCCAGCTTCAGCCCTCAGCTGAATGGTATTAGCACTTCTTTTTTAGCACTAAGGCTAAATCTAATTTTATATTGTCTGAGTATCTCAGACAAAACTAAAAGGCCCCAAAACAGCCCTGGACAGCAGCAATGTGCCAGCTGTTCTCAGCACTCTCTGGCTGTCCCCATGCTGACGCCAGGGCTGCATTGTGGCAGAGACTGGCAGTGGGGGATGAGGGGCTGCAGCAGTCATGGGCTGGGGTCCTGTGGCAGCAGCTTGTCCCTCCTTACTGTGGGGAGAAGTCACTGCCAGGGCTTGAGGTTTGCAGGGCCAGTGCTGATGCTGCTCTTGCTCTACAGCAAGGATTATCTAGTTAAATGCACCAGGTCCTGTCTCCCTGAACCAAGCCAGCATCCTGGCTGCTGTCCTCCCTGCACCAGGGCATCCTTTTGGACAGAAACCCAGCTGGGCTGCCCTTGTGCCAGGGAGTGCCTCCTCTTCCTCCTCTCCCTGTGTGGGTCCTGGCATTACTCTGCCTCAGCTCACTGTTTTTCCAGCAATAGCCAGATGTCTGCTGCAAGTACTGGGGCTCTGCTGCCTTGCCAGCACTGCCAAAGGCTGTGCCAAATCCCAAAGGCACAACCCTGATAGAGCTGCAGGTATGAAGCCAGTCTTGCCTGCCCAGATTACCTGCCTGTTTGGCAGGATAAGACCACTCCTGGCAAAAGCACTGAGGAGAAATCATATCCCTGTGCTGGAAGTCAAAAACATTAATTAAACCTGCGGTATCATTGATTGCTATCTGAGGGGAGAGGCAGAGGGTGAGAAAAAGCTGGGGGGAAGGAAACTCACGAGACGATTTGCTAGGAGCATTCCTAACCTTTAAAAATAGGCTGATTATTTCTGCAATGTCGGCATCTTCCTATGGGGAGGCACTTGGAGAAGGTCAAGTTCGTGCCAGGGATTTGCAGGGAGTGCACCCCTTTAGGGCAGGGGGAACACGTGTCCCAGTGTCCCAAGAACCTTTTTCAGCTAAATATTTAGTGCTGCCTAGGTAGGAGCCTTTCTAATGCACACACTCTAGTAGGGGACAATCGGATCCTGGGGAAAATCAGCCCTTTTTGTCTGGGGATGTGAGCAGGGCTCCCCCTGAGAGCTGGGCCAGGAGCACTATCACCAGGCACTGAGCTCTCTGCTCCCCACAGAAAAGATAGTGCAAACTCATTCAGGCTGCCGGTGTTATCAAGCAAATCTGCAATTACTCTAGAAATATTCATCCAGCTAAACTCCCTCATTATGAGCGATTTGCACCTAGTGGCTCTATCTAAGCACAGTTGCTTCAGCTGGATTAAGCCGTGCCAGAAGCTTTCCTCTTGAGCTGCAGATATCCAGCCCTCTAGAGCACGCAAGGTCTGTGGCTGGTGAGCCTCCAGCAGCCTCTCATGGATCCTGCCCCGTCTCTCTGCTCACCAAGAGGGTGGGCAAAGGTCCCCTTTCCTCAGTGCTCCGTGGGTGCCTGGCCCGGGGCTGTGGGCACAGCCCTGCCTCCCTGCCCAGGCCAGCACCCTGCTTTCCCAGCTGTCTGCCTTACCAGCCCCCCCGCTTTACCAGCACCAGCTGCCACGCTGGCCCCGCAGGCTGTCCCTGAGGCTGCAGAGCCTTTGGGGAGGGGATGTTGTCCCCATGCCCCACACACTCTTGGGGGTGCCCAGAGGGGAGCTGGGCACTCCCACACTGGGGAGTGGTGGGCATGGTCCCCATCTCTTCCCCTGGGGACAAGTGATCTGCTGTTTGTGGTGAGTGCTTGGCATGCACCGTGACCTCCCATGCCAGCTCTTTCACTGGCACTGCGGCACCTGCTGTCCTTGTCCTTCTTGCTGCCCACTGTGCTGCCCTGCTGCATGCACAGGCAGGGCACCAACATCCCTCAGCCCCTGGCCATCCTGGGCACCAGTGACCTGCTCAGATGGCTTTGCTGTTTTAGTGGCAGTGGAGACACAGGAATGGGATGAGAAGCCAGGAGCCAGTGTGGAGCTGTGGGCAGGGTTAGGTGCTGGGCAGTGGGCTGGGGGGCTGCCAGGTGGGTGCAGGACTGAGCAGAGCCCGGCAGCTGCCGAGCTGGCTGGACAGCACACTGGGATCTGCTGTGGGAAGTGCTCCAGCTAATGGAAATCTCTTCTGGTGGCCCTGGCAGATCAAGCAATGGCCAGGAGCCATGGGAAAGAAGGTTATCTACCAGAGCCAGCACAGAGAGGAGCCCCATTTTGTCCCAGCCCTTTGTCCACAGGACCATGGCAAAAGCACGGTGGCACTTGCAGGTGGTGTTTGTGGGCTCCTGTCGGCTGATCCTTTCATCCCAGCTTGTCTGACATGAAACGGTGCAAACAAACCTCCCTGCTTGCTTTGATTGCTTCCCAGGGATTCCTCCATTTGCATTATAATGAAGCGACATTTTGCTGTATAAATAAACCTGAAAGGTGACATAGAAAGGACTTATCAATTCTCAAGGTATTTGCATGCTCCCCAGATGGAGGGAGAGAGCCACACAGGGATTTAGTAGAGACAAACTTCAAATGCTGGTGAGTACAGTGAAGATTTACAGCAAGAAGAGAACATCTTGCTCTGGCACTTCATAAGCCCAGGGCTGTCATGAAGCAATGAGGTGGGGGTTACTGCTGGGGTGAATGTCTGGTGTCTCTGCCTTTATCACCTGTGCCCTTTGCTTTCTGCTGCCACTAAGGAGAGCAGAGAGCTCTGATGGGATGTCAGGTGGCAGGCACCCAGCCTTACCTCATAGATGTGTGTGTTCACCCCTCCTGAGTCCCCAGTGCAGGTCAGGCTGCTGCTGGGTGGATCTGACAGTCACACCGACCTGCTTTGCACCCTTTCCTGGACCCTGTCTGACTACCACCCAAGCCCACTGGCAGCCAGGGGTTTCTGATCAGGTTTAGACATAGTAGTATGTCAAAACCCACAAATACCTTACTGGTTGGCACTTGCCTGTGCTGAGCCACATCTGCAAGTGATTTCTGAGTGCCAGCAGAGTGCTGGGCATGATCTCTAGTGGGCAGGCAGCTCTGAGCTCTGGCTGGTGTCTGTGAAAGCCACTTCCCTGACCCACTTACCCTGTGCAGAGACCAGCTCCTGCTGGTATTGACAGACCTGTGTTTAATCCATAAAAAAACAACATCTCGGTTTTGCTAAAGCACTTGACAGGACCATTCACAAATTGTTTTCCAGGTATCGAAAGCAATTTGTGAGCCAATAGGCAAAGCACAGCAGCTCACCAGCTGCAAAATCTGACAATGCACAGGGCAAGGACAGGAGCATGGCTGTCCTGGCACAGCTGCAAGTCCAGGCCTGGCTCCTGCTGATGCCATGCTGGCTTCTGGGAAGATCTTCCCTTCATAATCTCATAGTTTTGCAGAGCAGGATTAGGGGGAAATGTATCCCTTGTGTGGAGCAGGACACTGTGGGGAGTGTCTCCTCCACTGGGCAGTGGTGAGGCTGCTCCTGGCTGGCTTTGGGCTCTTTGGCTCGGGAGAAGACAGGGGAAGTGGATAGCATCCAAAGGAGAGCTGGCATGATGGTTAGGGCTAGGAGGAGAGGTGCAGGACCTGCTCTGCTCCAGGGAAGGGCAGGCTGGGGGAACACAACAGAGAATTGTGCCAGCTGCTGGCAGCAGCCCCAGACTGGGAGTCTGGGGGGGTCCAGCTGGGCATTAGGACGGTGGCTGGGTCACCTTTCCTGTCCACCAGGGACCACTGCCACCTGGCCCCATGTTGAGCTGTGCCCAGCTGACCCACATAGCCCTGCTATCTCCGGGAGAGGCAGCCTGTGCTGGCTGGTACCATTACACAACCCTGCTGCAGCCTGCTGCCTGCACACAACAATAGGCACTATTTTTATTCTCTTTCTGGTTGTCACAGGCAGTACAAGAGTCCTTGGGGTGGAGGCTTTTCTCCCACACACTGTTATGTAGGACATTTCAGTCACTTGTCCTTGTGACCTGCTTGTGCCTGGCCCTGCCATCTCAGCACTCCCCTGCCAGGACCAGCAGGAGCAGGACATGGGGTCAGTGTCCTTTGGGGAACAAAGCCCCAGGCTTGGGCACTGGTTGGAGCCTGCCCTGCCTGCAGACACCAGTCAGAGGAGGCACATATTCCTGGGGAGATGGTGGTTTTGCCCCTACCCCACCACTGCAATGGCATCACTCCGCAAACCAGCTGTAAAGAGGTGAGCACCAACATGACCTGCCCAGCCATGGGCACCTCTAGTCCAGACCTGTAGGTGGACTCCCCACCTTGACCTCAACCTTGGTGCAGCCTGACAGTGGGACTGCCCCCCGTGTCCTGCTCTGTCCCACTGTGAGGCCCTGCCCTGCTGTCCCAGGAGGCAAAGCCCCTGGCCCCCACAGCACCCCTACACTGCCCAGTGTTCCCAGGAAACTGCTGCCAGAGGTGGGTCTGGCCACTGGTGACAGCAAGTTACTCAGAGCAGAAAATCCTCATGTGTGATGGGCATGATGTGGATGGTGCAATTTTCTGCACAATTACTCCAGTTTATTCAGTGTGATAAACCAATATTAAAGTAGGATGAGATGAGGCTGGGGTGCAATGTATCTTCCTTCTAAGTCTATTTCTTGCCATATTACTCAGCATGGGAATTTCCTAATGGAGCTGGAAGAAGTAGGAACCTGCAGCATAGGGATTAGATCAGACTAGAAATAAATTTCCCGCACTTCCTCCATTAGTTCCATGTACTGTGGCTTCAGACTCCCTAGGCTTAACAAAATGATCTCTCTGCATGCTTCATGCAAGTACCAGGTGGGGGAAAAGCAAAAGGTGACACCACACAACAAATCTTGGCCAAGGAGGAGGATGGGCAAAATGCACCCCTCCTGGCAGTTGGCAATGATACCACATGGTGAGTGGGAGAAGGTCCGGCATGAGCAGGGATGGCAGTCCATGTTCAGAGTGAGCAGGCAGTACAGCCCCTGTTACCCCTGTTAGTGTCAATGAGGTGCCCTCCTGTCTGAAAGCCTCCTCCCAGGGATGCAGATCTCCCTCAAGGCAGAGCAGACGGGGCTGTAATTCCAGCTGGCTGACACGACATCAAAGCACTTCTCCCCACTGCCTGCCGAGTCGTGTTTTGCAAGGTGCAACCCTGCACCACCACATACACAGGCTCTTGGCAGGTTCAGGGCGCTTTGTGCATCCCCCAGTGCACTGTCAGGTGTGTCCCCTTGGCAGTCCAGTTTCCAAAACCTGAGTTGCAGCACCTCTTGGAATAGTCCTGCACCCTGTAGGGCTTCCCAGCTCCCTAGGGAGTTATGTGTGTTCTGACTCCTCTGGTTGGCAGAGTGGTTTCCTGGGGGAGCTCGGGATAAAATGTCCATCAGGGAATGCTGAGAAAGAAATGTGCTACAGTTTCATTGCCAACTGGATGGACACCTTTGTTAGTGGGGGAGCCTAGCAGTGGATGAGGAAGAGGAGAAGGGCTGCTAAAGACAAACCCCAGTGACTTGGTGTCTCATGGCTCCAGAAAGCATAAGACATGCTTTTGGAGGCACACTGCCAGCCTCCTGACTGGCTTTCCCACCACTGCCTCCTTGCTCTGTTTCCTTCCTTGGACCATCTTCCCTATTTTTTCTCCTTGAGCCTGGATCTGCCCTGCAGCTCCTCCAAGCCTCCCCTCCCTGGGGCAGCAGCTCCCTGTGCCTTGCCTTTCCCAGAGGCCTGCAGCAGTCTCCTGTGGCATGGAGCCTTGCTGTGCTCAGCAGGAGCTATTCCTCCTTGCCCTTTGATGTGCTGCATCCCTGCTCGGGACTGCTGATGGGGACAATCCCTGGCCAACGATCAAAGTCTCCCCGCCAAGCTCTGCTGCTGCAGCCTGGCCCAGTCCCTGGGATTTCCAGGTGGGAAATCCCTCATTGTTGCTCTGGGTGGTGGCACAAAGCATGGTGTGGTGGGTGCTGGGAGCTGCCTGCACGCTGCTGGGACCAGAGCCAGCATGGCACAGCACCCAGCTGCGATAACTGGGCACCAAAAAGGGTTACTCATAAAAAATCACAAATCAGTGCAGCCAAATCCAGCCACTGGAAGAGTTCCAAATGTGTCAGTGTGTTGCATAGGCGTCTCCTGGTGAACCAGCCAGGCATGGTGTGATCAGCACTCAGTTGTTTGCCGGCGTGTGCTGCTTGCCCAGGCTGTGCCAGAGGCTTCTGCCAGGGCATCTGCAGCCCACGGCCTTCCCTGTGAAGGCCAAGTTGGACAATGGCCCTGCTAAAAGCACTTCCAGCACTGCATTCAGAGACAGCCAGGAGTGACCTGCTCTAGAAATCATATTTAGAGGAAAAAAATCATATTTAGGGCACCTGCCCTTGGTGCTGGGCTGGCAGAGGCCAAAGCTGCATGTGGGTGCTGGCCCTGGGCTGTGGGCTCTGGGGCTTTCCAAGCAGCAAGCACTGAAGGCAGGTGCTCTCTGGGGAGAGGGCTGCATCTCCCTCCAGCTGCCTTCAAGCCCAGGTGTGCCCCGGGTCCCCAGGAGGTGTAGGAAGCAGCACATGGCAGCTCCATGCTGCTGGCAGGGCTGGTAGGACCCATGGGTTTGCTCACATCCCACTCAGCATCTCATGTTTTTCCAATGGGAGAAGCCACCTGCCTAATTAAACAGCAGTAACAAGCTTGGCATCGCCAGTCATGCCTGAGCAAACTGCAAATTCCAATGACACTTAAAGAGGAACTGTGCTGCCTTCTGGGTCTCTCTGCTAATGTTTAGAAGGCTGACTGCTGTGTCCTGAGCCCAGTCGGTGCAAGATATAATTAGAAAAGCTGCTTGAATGGTGTTGTTATAAAAGTGATGTTAAAACAACGGTGTGGAAGGAAAAGCCAGGGCTGTGTGTTTCTGGGGTGTGTGTGCTACACTAGGCACCGTGCCCAGTGTGCTGCAGTGAGACATTTAAGGCAGCCTCTGCTCAGGGAAATTAGCATCTTTGTGCTGTACACCAGGTACACCATGTTCTGCAGATGTAAGGGGAGAGTCATATTTAAAACCATCCAATAGAACATTTTCCAATTTTTATTTATCAACAGGCATCTATGTGTATTCTGGAGGATGAAATATTTATCTGTAGACACATGTACGTAGAATGTGAGAGTGCCAATGTATTATTTATCACCGCTTCCCTCCCGTAGCTCATTAATAACCCATGAAAACCTGGTTGCCCAGCAGACCCTCTGGACAGCTACCTAAAACATCTCCAGCTGCCACACATGCCAGCCCCAGGCAGAGCACCCCCTGCCTCCAGGCCCTGCCAAGGAGAGGGCTGGCAGAGGGTGGCAATGCAGGGGGACATGGCCCTCACTGTCACATGCCTCCCCACACACCCCTGCAAGTCCTGCTGCCTCTGCACGTGGCTCTGGTGTGGGTCATGGTTCCCCGACCCACAGACAGGGTGATGGAATCTGGGAGCCAAAGGGAACGTGTGTGAGTGGCAGGGTCATTGCTGCACTCCCGTGGAGGGAGCACAGAGGGATGTGGCTGCTGGCTCCTGGCTTAGCCACCTAGAAGGGAAACTGAGGCAGGCCTAGCACTGAGCCAAACGTGCCATGCTGGACTCTGTGGAAACACTGTCATCTCACTGCAGATGTCCGATGATGAGAGCTGTTGTGTCAATAACCCACCCCCAGCCCCCACAATATGGGGTACATCACCTGTAGTGAAGGTATGAGAGCTGTGACTGAGCAAATGCCCTGTCCTAGAGGGAGGGGTTGGATGGTGGCCACTCAATGAACTCTTGGAAAGGGGGGCTGAGGCTGGTAGCCCTGTCATGGAGCTGGAGGCCGGGTCAGAAACCAGCCTGCTCACACACAGCCTTTGTCTGCCCAGCCTCTGGGAGCAATGCAATGGGCCTTGTAGACAGCAAACCAGGGAGGGGGAAGGCCTGGGGTCTCTGGAGATCTCTGGGTGCAAATCAGGCCCCTATGGTGATGATCTGGGACATTATTTGAAACGTAGTGTGGGTGAACAAGAGCAGATGGGCATCAGACACAGTTTATGGCTTTGCACGTATAACTCTCATTTCAATCATGTAAAAGGAAAAAAAATACCCTTCTGCTGAGCTCCAATAACACCTTTCTCCAGTGCTTAAGATGGACACAGATAAAACAGATACCAGGGAGCTTTTGCTTCCCCTGTAGAGTGACTGCAGAGAAATCAGTGCTGCTGCAGGAGCCCAGGGCCATGAGCTGCAGCAGATTAGAGATCAGGCTGTTCCTGCTGCACTGCAGGGGCAGGTCGGGGTCTGGTGTGGAAAGAAGGGGAGATGATCCCCTCAGCCAGGCCAGGCAGGAGCTAAGGAGCTCATGCATCTTGCAGGCAGTGCTAATACAGTGCACAGCTCTTACCCCGTGTGACAGCGTGAGTCAGAGCAGGGGAGCGATTACACAGAACCTAAAAACATTGAAAAGCACAGTATTAATAACTAAGAATTGCACTAAATTACTTCATAAGTGAATTCCTCTCTACATTACCTGCTGAGAGGAGGAGCATCTTTGCCGTCTCTGCAGAGAGAGAGGATGGATGGATGGATGGATGGATGGATGGATGGATGGATGGATGGATAGGAGAGTGGCTTTCTGGACTTCAACCCTCCAGCACTGTAGGTTGCTGTGCTGTGCAAAATTGCTGGTGAGCACTGGTCATGTGGGCAAGGGCTCACTTTGTTTATTGATAAGTGGCCACTTGGGACATGAAGTGCAGCAGCCTTCAGCTTTGCACAGGGATCCTACCCTGTGCATGGATCTGGCTGGATGGCAGGAGGAACTCAGCAGACTGCAGTTACCTTCTCTGTCCCATACCCAGGGCTCACCAACCATCCTGCTCCTGGCTGAGGCCAGGGCTTCTCCAGGAGCCACCTGCCACTGGATGAAGGAGGATCTGGGATTACTTGGGGGGCAGCACCCTACAGCCAGCTCAGAGTGGCAGCACCCCCAGGGTATGCAGAAGGCTGGGAATGGGGCTGGAGTGGCCTCAGGTCTCATTTTTGCAGTATCCCTGGCCCCACAGAGTCCAGTGAGGGTGTGCAGCCCGTGGCTGAGCAGGACATGGTGATACCAGGAAATCACCAGCTGGCACTGCTGAGCACTGACATTCTCCCAGCTGGAGGAGGTGACAGAGCTCATTCCCTTCCCAGGGTCACATCTCCAAAAAGAAAATGAAACACTATCCTGGCAGCTCTGCATGCTGGATTTGCTCAGGGAGGCAGAGCCCCTGGGGAGGCTAATGGCCTGCAATGTTTGCAGAACTAAAGATGTCTTCCCTCCATCCCAGCTGAGCTAAACTCAGTGCTCATCAGGCAAAGGTGCTGCAGGTCCTCAAGGCAGGCCCTGGTGCTGGTGAGCCAAGGGGCAGTG
Organism: Drymodes brunneopygia; assembly: GCA_013400955.1. NCBI lineage: Eukaryota > Metazoa > Chordata > Aves > Passeriformes > Petroicidae > Drymodes > Drymodes brunneopygia. The sequence continues at coordinate 399,246 of VZTZ01034838.1, forward strand.
CAACCAGGCAGGAGCAGCTGCTGGGATGCTGCAGACAGTCAGCAACATTCATCAGTCTCTGGAGAGCATCATTCAGCACTGAGCTATTTCTAGGCCAGGGCTGTTATCGGGAGGCAGTACGGGACTGCCAGGGACAGCGTGTCTCCCAGCTGGAGGTGAGCTCCTCATCTTGGGAACAGCCACACAGCATCCTTTGGAGGCTCGCTGGCTTCTGGCTTCACTCCACTTCAGAGCCCAGCTCCCTGCGTGGGTTTTAACGAGGTTCACACATTCCAGGTTTCTAGGCCAAGCCAGGGCTTTCATTCCGTGCTGTACTCAGCAGCTCTGCATGGAGGCAGCCCACGGTTAAGTAAGGTGAGAGACTGAAAGTGGTTCAATTTTGCAGCAATGGATGAGAACAAAGCACAGATTTTACCATTTAAAACTGGGACAAAACAGAGATGGAAGATTTTTGTGGGATTGTTTTTTCTATTTCCCTCCTAGCACCCAGTAGACTTCTGTGAGTTGAATTAAATGTAAGGTGTCAGTAGCCTTTTCGTCATGCTGGAGCATTCCCATTTGCATCTGAATGACAAAGCCAGGATGAGGCAGCAGCACCTGTGGAGGGAATGAATCAGAAGAGGGGAAGGAGAGGGACCTCAGATTGGGTTTGCACTCCTGGCCTAGGCTCTTTCTGGTATCTGCTGCTGGTTCCTCTCAGCACTACCTATTTTTGTCTTCTATTTTTTTGTCCTGCACCTAGCACATCCAGCTCATGTCTGAGCCTGGGGTACATAGGGATGACAGCAGGACAAGCAATTAATCCTAACTGACCTCTCCTAGTGACTTTTCTTCTCCTTCCACCTTGGGTTCACTTGCAGAGCATCTCTTCACCTTGACAAAGAGTATTTTTATGTGACAGGGCTAAAAATTATCATCACCATAATGGTTCTTAAAACAACCCAGCAAAATGAGCTCATAGAAGCTCCTCTTGCTTAATGCAGCTCTGGTACATGGGCCGTTAGCTCACCTTACCCTGGGAACACGGGCAAGTCCTGAGGCTGAGCCAGGTCCTCTCTGAGGTGGCCCCCAAAAAGGAGAGAAAAGCTCACCCATGCCCAGGTAGGGCACCTGAATAGGAAACCAAACACAATCATTGCCACCTCAATCACCCACTGCCACATTCCTTATGGATACCATGCAGTCCATAGCAGGCTCAGAATCATTTCCCTCCTCACAATGTGGATTTTAAATCACCCCACAGCCTCCTCCTGAAAACCTGCCGAGCTGAAGCCACTGCAGGTCATGTTGTGCAATTTGCTGTTGCAAGACAAAGAAAACAAGTTCTTCTTTTTCACAATTACCAAACTACTTCATCGAGCAATTTCCTTGCCTCTGTGCTTTGGTTTCAGTTAACAGTATTCCTCAGGGAGGAAGGTCTAACTGCACCTCTGAGTGCCTTACTGATGGTTCTGCCATTAAAGACAATTGGGAAAAGTTGCTGAAGTGCTGCTGAGGAGCAGCGACTGTGCCTTGCTCTAGAGCTGAACCTGGTCAAGGCTCTCAGGGATTGCAGGATTGCTGCCTGTGCCCCAGGGATGAACCACATCTGTCTGTCTCAGTGTGGCTCTTGCTGGGGGCTTTGCCCTCGCATCTGACAACCCTGGTCCTGATAAAACAGCTCCTACTGGGGTCCCAGCACAGCCCCAGGCACATGGTGGGGCTTGGCACTTGCCTGGGAGAGAATGTCACCCCAGCTTTGGGAGGAGGGCAGGGAGGGCTGTCCCCACAGCACACAGGCATGACATGGGAACCTCAGGCCCCATATGAAGCAAGTCCCAGTGGCAGCTGCTCAGGACTGGGGTGTCCCCATCACCCCGTGCATGGCACAGTGGGAGCAGAAGGCTCCCCACTCTGCAGCAGGCACTGGTGCCAGTGGCAGAACTCAGCTGCACCCAACCAGGGGACACCAGTTTCCTTCCCATCACACCATGGCAGGTGCTGGCACTGGGGCTGTTCTGGCCAGGGAGTGCTCCCAGAGAGCTGCCCTGTGCCGGGGCAGACAGACCAGCCCACTGCCACCAGCTTTTAGCACCGAGCCATGATGGGCTGTGGGGTCTGTGTCTCTGCTGCTGCCCTTGCCACACTTCAGGGCTGCCCTGCTGGTGCTTTCCTAGGGATGGGCGACAGCACCAGGACCAGACATGGGCACTGAGGGCCAGGACCTCTCATATCAGCTCTTCTGCAGTGTGAGGGCAGCACCCCCTGTTTCACAGAGGGCAAAGACCCAGGGTCTTGGCTCACTGCAGCTCACTGCACTGCCAGTCCTGTGAAGCCCTCATGGTCCCAAGGAACCCATGGGGGTGCCCTGGCTCCTGTCTGGCCACAGCTCTGCTCCAACCCCTCCAAACTTCCTGCATTTGTTTCACTCAAGCTATTTGGGGGAAGTAGGGTGTTGTTATGTCTTCAGCTCAGCATCTATTTAGAGAAGGATAATACTATTGTGGGGGAGGACAATGAGAATGTGAAATACTAAAATTCTCTGTCTCTCACTATTTTGACTAATTATTTTTTCCTTCAAATGGGTATTTCCTTGGAAAATGACAGTGAGGTTTGATAGCCTGGATGAGGGGGATAAAACATGAGCCAAGCCCACCAAGATGAGCCCAGACTGATCTCAGCTGTAGCCCTGGTGCAGGAGCTGTAGTCTGCATAGGGGCAGAGCAAGGGAAGGTCAGAGTACAAAAGAGAAGGGATGGCCCACGCAGGAGGTGACTGCCCTAGGAGACCTCAGTGCAGAGGACAGCAGCCACCCCCTCCTGCCACTTTCCCAGGGCTATGTTTAGCTCCTGGTTTGCTTGGGGAACCCAGATGAGCACCTGGAACATCCTAATGTCATTGTCCCACCAGAGCTGGCTTTAGTAGACTTTTTCACTTTGCAGGATATAACTAATTGGTCCTGACATCAGGGAGAGTCATGTTGGGTCCTGAAATAGCTTTCTGCAGAGCTATTTCTGCTTTCTTTACTTACAGAGGTGCCATGGGGCAACGTGCATGTAAGTGTACATGAAACTGCTTTCACAGGGAGGCTGCATGGCCATGGAGTGCACCTGAGCTCAGGACACATCCCAAGTCCTGGAAGCCCAGACTGGGGAGCAGAAATAATGAACATCAACAGCCTGGCCAATGAACCTCATCTCTAGGTTAGCCCAGAGGTGCAATAAGGACTCTTGGTCTTACTACTGCTGCACAACAGGCGCTTGCAATACCCTGTGCCTGTAGTGGTCCTTGCTCCTCTGCCTCTCTGGTGGTAGCCTGGAAGGTCTGATTTCCTTGGTGTTTCTCTCTTTGGTAACAGCAGTGAGAGCTGTGAAGAGGCAGGGGTTCAGCTTACTGCAAAGAAGCAATAACCAAAAGGTCTTTATGGGATTGGACTGGGCATCCAAACAAAGAGAAGGCAGATCTTAGAGTGACCACCAGCTCCAGCAGACCCTGGTGGACCTTAGGGTCTCCTGCACAGCTGTACCATGCTGTACACTCTGCTAGAAATCTGCTGAGCCAGCACTGCAGCCAGAGGGCTTTAGCAGCAAAGTCATGCATGGGGAATAACTGTACTGGTGTGGGGATAACTGCTGTACGGGTGTGGGGATAACTGCTGTACTGGTGTGGGGATAACTGCTGTACTGGTGTGGGGATAACTGCTGTACTGGTGTGGGGATAACTGCTGTACTGGTGTGGGGATAACTGCTGTACTGGTGTGGGGATAACTGCTGTACTGGTGTGGGGATAACTGCTGTACTGGTGTGGGGATAACTGCTGTACTGGTGTGGGGATAACTGCTGTACTGGTGTGGGGATAACTGCTGTACTGGTGTGGGGATAACTGCTGTACTGGTGTGGGGATAACTGCTGTACTGGTGTGGGGATAACTGCTGTACTGGTGTGGGGATAACTGCTGTACTGGTGTGGGGATAACTGCTGTACTGGTGTGGGGATAACTGCTGTACTGGTGTGGGGATAACTGCTGTACTGGTGTGGGGATAACTGCTGTACTGGTGTGGGGATAACTGCTGTACTGGTGTGGGGATAACTGCTGTACTGGTGTGGGGATAACTGCTGTACTGGTGTGGGGATAACTGCTGTACTGGTGTGGGGATAACTGCTGTACTGGTGTGGGGTAAATGCTGTACGGGTGTGGGGATAACTGCTGTATTGGTGTGGGGGATAACTGCTGTACTGGTGTGGGGTAACTGCTGTACTGGTATGGAGGATAACTGCCGTACTGGTGTGTGGGGGATAGCTGCTGTACTGGTGTGGGGAATAAATAACTGCTGTACTGGTGTGGGGGATAGCTGCTGTACTGGTGTGGGGAATAAATAACTGCTGTACTGGTGTGGGGATAACTGCTGTACTGGTGTGGGGAATAAATAACTGCTGTACTGGTGTGGGGGATAGCTGCTGTACTGGTGTGGGGATAACTGCTGTACCAGTGCACATGGGATAACTGCTGTATTAGTGCAGGGACTCCTCTCCTTGCCATGCAGAGCCTTTGCATTACAAAACACTCCCTAAAGCCTGGACATTGCTTAAGAAAGTAAAATTAGATCAGAGCAGCACTAAAAATAAGCGGCTCAGTTCTCATTCTGTAACTTGCTGGAGCACTGTAGTAGGTGGGAGGCAGGACAGGACACAGTGCCACCTGCAAGGATAGTGGCAAACTTCCCTGAGGGAGCCTGAGCTCACAGACCTGCCCCGGTCCTGCTCTGATCAGAGCTGGATGTGTGGAGGTATTGGGGATGCCTGAGGAGACACTGGGACATGGGGTGGAGTTGCTGCTGCTGAGCCAAGGGCAGAGCAGGGAAGGGACCCGTGTATTGTGTGCTACATCTCAAAAAAAGGCAGATGGTGGAATGGGAAAGGACTTCCCATGGCCCTGGGTGCTCCTCAGGTGTCTGTGCATGATGCTGGCAGCACACATTCAGCTCTCTGTGGCTGCATCCTCCCCTTGCTCATTTGCCTCCTGGCCATGGTGCCTGTGGCTGCCGGGGCCCTGGCAAGACACCTTCTGGTCAGGGACCCCCAGAGAAGGCAGTGGGCAGGGCACAGACCCCAGGACCTGCCTCTGCTGCTGAGAAGCATCCATTTCTTCCCAGGTGAGCAAAGGCAGGAGCAGGCTGCAGGGCAAATATGGTTTTGGCCATGTTCAGAAGTCATCACTGATACTCAGCTTTGACGAGCTACTGCAAATGAATGTTCCTGCTAGTAGCTGCCTAAGCCTGGCTCTCCACTTGCACTGGTCTCATCTCCTGGGCCACCATGGACATGGATGAAGCTGCCTCTGAGGATCATCAACCACAGCTTGGGCAGAGAAAGTGCAGGTCTCCCCGCTCAGAAAGAAATATTTCCAGACAATTTTCCTCCACTTCCAGTAGAAGAGATGATGTTTTTACACCAAAGTGGGCTAGTTTCAGACAATATATTGCTGATCCTGGAGCTGAAGTTAAAATCTCTGTGCCAGGCAGAGGGGAATGAGGCTTCCTAATGCCCAAAACAAGGTGTTGGGGAAATACCACATCCCTACCTGCTGTCCCTGCTGCCTGGCTCAATGTCCCCATGGACCTGTTTCAAGCAGCAGAATGAGAAGTCACTGGTAGGAAATGCAGGCAGCTGCATTCACACTTGACTCTATTGTTTCGTAAGTATTAGCAGAGAGATTGAAAATGTAATTATGATAATTAAGCTAAATTGCAATCTTCCTACAGGAGCTACCAAATTATTTAAATCAACTTTTCATCCTAATTCCCTTAACTGTTCCCTGCCCAGTGGAGGAGAAGCCCTTGCTGCTTTGGGCTGCCTGTACTGTGTTCCAGTGCAGGCAATCCTCAATGGCATTTGTGAAACAGCAGCAAGTGGCAGTTCTTACTCAGCAGGAAATAGGGATGGGAAAAGAGCTTGTGAGAAACAGTGGTGCTGAGGGCAGAGCACTTTGGGGACAAAGAGCCACAGTAAGAGGGGAAAGCCAGAGGGAAGTGTGCAGGACTGGGAAAGGCAGTGCCCAGTTGCAGTCAGGGCTGGCTGGAAAGGGCAGAGCAATGCTGGGCAGATGCTCAGCAGGGCTGGATTTGGGCACTGCCTCTCCTGTCCCTTGGGGCTGAGGGTGTACCTTCCACCATGATCTTTGGAGCTGAAGTGAGCACAGATTCCTGCGTGACTGAAGGGCCATGGCACAGCCCGGCCAGCCTGGTGCAGAGCCTGGCTCTGCACACAGGCCCAGCAGCAGCAGCTTTGGTGCTGCTGCTGTGCCAGCTCCCTCCAGGAACACTGTCAGCTCTAATTAATGTCACAGTTCAGCTTGTTCATGCATCCGAGCAGACCGTGTGCAACTTCACGGTGCCGTGGGAAGAGTGATGAATCCCATCCCACAGCCTTTTCTGTGTGTCCCCCCCTGCTCGCCTGTGCCAAAGCAGCAAGGATTTCCAGACCCAGATGTGACACCGAGCATGTCACCCCTATTTGTGGGGTGGCAGCAGGACCAGCTGCAGGAGGCAGGCTGCTCAGCTGCCCTCCATTGCAGAGCAGACGAGTAAGGGAGGAGGCAAAACCCTTTTCTGTGACCAGTTTTCCAGGGTCATTCCCACAGAGCAGGGGACATGTGTTTGAGGACATATGCCCCTATTTTGGGGCATAGGGACAGATGATGTTTACCACGATGTGCCACCACTGGATCCAAGACATCTGGGCAGTGGCATGAAATCTGAGATGCCTGCAGCTAGCAGACCCTAACCTTCATCAGTCCTGGGCTATCCTGTCCCACACCTTGCCCAGTTCCTACCAGCAAAGGGGCTTGATTTAAGCCCACAGATGGGAGCTGTGCTCTGGCTTACCAAGTCTGAGCACGCAGAACATCTCCCAGCTTGGGAAAAAGCATTCTGTGGTCTTTCTCCCACGTCCATCCCTCAGCAGCAGCATGGATTGCAGTGACCAGGGCTGGATCTTGGAGGGTGCTGGGCAGCTGCAGCCTGGAGCTCAGCTCCTTGCAGAGCCGCCATGTCGAGCCAAGGGCTGGATTGGGACCTTGTCCTTCATTATATAACTGTTTCTCTGAGTGTTTTCATAGCGCTCAGCCCTCCTGCCAGGCAGAGCCCCCACCGGCAAGGGGGAATGTCATGGTTTTCTGAATGCATAGCTTTGATTTCCTGCTGGGCTGTAGCAGCAGACAATTCTGCTCCCCTCAGCTCATGCACCTTGCCGAGTATTAACCAGGATTCAGGCCCCTACAAGGCACCAGGCAGCAAGCTGGAGTGTCACCTTGCCTGGGGTGGGTGATGGAGAAGTGGAGAGAAGCAGAACCTCAGAGGCCAGGTCAGTTCATTTCCTCCATGGGGCTCTTTGAGCCTCACGGATGAACCGACCTGGCCTGGCCTCTGGAACCCCACGCTGTCCCTGTGCTGCCCTGGCTGCCTGCCCTTGCATTCCTGTCCTTGCACATCATCTCCTTCCAGCTGCTGGGGAAAACAGCCCCTGCTGCTACCAGCGGCTGGGGTGAGGAGGGGGAGACGCCTTCACAGCACATGAGCTCTGCGGGAGCTGGGGCTGCTGCTGGCCTTGGAAATGCAGGGGTTTTTTCTTCCCAGCTCCAGGAGAAGCAGGAGGTGAGGCATAGCTGGCTGGCACTGCACCCTGCTTGCAGCACACTGGTTTTTTTCATCATCAATGGGTCCCTGCCCACCCTCACTCAAGAAAACCAGGGGCTGTGCAGTGCTGTCACCCACAACCCCTTGGACAGTTTGATGGTAGGTTGTCTGCCCTGTGCCTTCCCTGCAGGATGAAATTCGGGATCTTTTCACCACTGAATAATAGAGGGTTTGGTGTGATGGCCAAGAATTGGGCAATGGGACTATTGTGATGCCTTGGGAATGACTAAGAGCAGTGGGACAGGTCAGCTGCTCTTCTCCAACACACCGCCACGGAGGAAATCCTGACGCCTTCCTGCTTCTCTGAGAGTCACAGTGTGTGTGCTGAAGGTGACTTGGAACTGTCCCAGGATTGTACTTGATACTGAGTATTGCCTGTAGCCCCCAAAAAGGAAGAGGTTTTCACCACTGACCTGGTGCCATTCAACCTGATTTCACATCCAGGAGTCCAAAGCAGCCCCTCAGCCAGCAGTTCCCACATCATCACCCCTGGTCAGGCAAACTGGATGTGCCCCATGCAAGGCGCATCTCCAAACTAAACTGCAAATAATTCTGGATCTAAATCATTACTACAGTCTGGGCTAAAAGTAATTTCATGACTTGGCTCGTTCCACTTGACCATTGGCTAATTTTTCTGGTTGAACATGATATTTTTTCCTGTTGTGGATGAGGAAGACCTAAAGATGGGAGAAGGGCATGCTAAGGGCAGAGAAAAACAAGAAGTTGTACATGGGATCCTGCCAACACTTCCTCATTTGTGTGGTCCCCCCTCAGCTTCATTTTCAGGAAAAAATCTGTAGTACACCAGCAAATACACAGCCAATAAGTAGTATTACCAAAAAGGGCTCTTTCCCCCTTAATCTCTTCATATTCTGGGAGCCATCATTGTTGCCTGAAATAATCACATGCTTTATTTAGCCATAAAACACTCGGGGAACCTCAGGCACTGGGTGCAGCGCCAAAGCTGACTTGCCAAAGCATCAGCTCCATGTGTCAGGTTCAGAGCAGGATCATTGCCTTTCCTGGTGTTGTGTTGTTTGTTAAAGATATTTTCAGGCCAATTCATCACACACTGCCTGCTAGGTCAGAGATGTGTGAAGCTCAGTGTTCAACCTAGCTATGCTGGAAACCTCCTTGGCTGGCCCACTGAGCCTGGGCAGGGCAGTGATTTGCACCAGGGGCAGATAGCAATGCTTGACATGTAATTCTGCAAACACCTGTTCCCTCATTTGACTTCTCCCCACACAGTTTAGACCTACTGGCAGAGCTATCAGGCTGCCTTTGCTCTCCCTTTGCCTGCCTGCGCCCAGGGAAGCAGCAGTGGGATGGGGCTGTGGGCTGTTGGGGAGCAGTTTCAGAGCCTGTGCTGCTCTTTGCGCAGCCCTCACACCTCTGCTGCGTCAGGGGCTGATTCACCATCCCCAGCTATAAGGCTGAGTTAGTGCTGATGGATGGAGCCTGAGCGACAGGGAATGTGTCCCTGCCGACAGCCCCAGCAGGGGCAGTGCCATGCTCGGTGGGACACTGCCAGTGGGCAGCAGCCCTGGCACAGGGGCTGGCACCAGCCCTGTCACCGAGCAGAGACCACAGAACAGTTTATCCTCCACTTATGGGAGCAGACCTTTCCCAAAGCCCTGCTGCACCGCCCCACACCAGCCCATCAGCCAGCAGTAGGCTTTTCAGCTTAGCAAGCAGCTACTTGTTTCAAAGGAAAAAACAGCAGAAGCTCAGCCTTTTATTCAAATCTGTTGGAGAGGTCTTGCTCTCCCCTCCTCTCCTTTTTCTAGGAAGAAGCTCCTTCAAACTTGCGGAAAATAAAATGACCCTTTTCTCCTCACATGCACTTGTTCTCATTTGCAGGCCCAGGCATGCTGCTATGGGGAGGGCAGGGCAGCTAAGCACACATGAATAACCTCACACAAGCACTGCAGACATATATATGACATTTTTTTCTATGCTTCTAGTACCAAAATATCCCAGGCACAAAGGGATTTGAACTCTACAGCTAATGATCTATACAGGCCTCTAAGGAAACTGCACAGTAGCCCTGCTAATGGCTTCAAGGGGAAATGCTTCAGGCCCTGGCTGCTGCTACTGCTGCTCAGGGAATTGTGCTTTTAGCTCTGGCATGCGATAAAAACCTTTCCTCACTGTTGCAGACATGATGGCTCTTCTGGAGAGAGGAAAGGCATTGACTAAGCTCAGGCCATTAACCACCTTTAAGCACACACGGAGGATGTAAAGCAAACACCACCCAGTCATTCAACAGCGGCGTTAGTTAACCAAGCCCCCCTGACTCCCCGGCATGTCCTCTCTGCTCCTCAGGTGCCGTACTGCTCCCTGCTCCAAGCACTGCCCGCTCCCTCTGCCCCGGGAGAGAGCAGGCAGTGACAGAGAGCTCTGGGCACAGACCTGGGGCTCTCACCTCAGCCCAGGGCACTGAAGGTTCCCTGCTGCCAGCTAGGCAGTTTGGCAAGCCCCATTTTGGGGAAAACACTTTGGGATAAGCTCTCCCTGGTGCTTCATTTCCCTTTCATGTCCCTTCCCTCCCTGGGAACGGCAAAGGGAGCTTTGCCTGAGAAAAAGCAGCAAGACACACTATTTCTTTAGCAAGGTGTGTCTCTGCAGTGCCGGCCTGAGCGTGCTCAAATCCAGCAGTGGCCACCGTCACCTGGCGCATCTCGCTGCCCATCACAGGCAGACTGTGACCTGGGCGAGATGCCCTCTCTGAGGGGATTCCCCCGCTCTCCATTATCCCTTCCCATGAAAGCCCCTCCTCTGACTCACACTGAAACAATAGTCTCGCTAATGTGGTGGCAGATTTTGCAATGGGCTTTAATGAGGTATTTACAAGTTCCGAGGCGGGCTCCTTGCACAAGGAGTGTGGCCTGGCCCTGGCAGCTGGTTGGGCTTTTCATTGACATTCCTGCGACTCCACCGATTGCAGCATAGGCACAGTGGAAAACATTTAGACATCAGAAATGCCAGATTAATTATCTCTTAATTGATACCTCCACTTGGGGACAAATGAAACCGGAACATCTCTCCTGCCCTGGGAGCCTGCCACTTACAAACAGATTTACAGCTAAAAATATCGCGGCAGTCCCGTGGCTAATCAACTTCACTGCTTACCCTGGTTGAGGTTATAAAATTGTCTCAGGCTGGCACTATGAGCAGCGAGGGACCAGCTGCAGCACCTGGATGCAGACAGCATTAGAGCTGTGCAGTATCCCCAGTGCCCAGGCGAGGGGCGTCTCGCCTCACGGCAGCCTCAGGGCCCCGCAGTTGGGTTTCTCCAGACCGGGATCCAGCCCTGATGAGAGGTTTCTCGCACGTTCTGCCCATCGTTAGAGGCTGCAGAGAGAAAACCTCACGCCTGTGTCTTCGGAGTCCTTAAGCGCCCAGTGTTTCTCTGCAGTGTAACATTTCCAGCGAGCTCGGGAATCACGCATGATACTTCAAACAGCCTTTTTGTGCAGTGCTCTCCTGCACCTACAACACATCCCAAGGCATCTCTCCCCCCTCCAACTCCTTACAGGAATCCACAGAGGCCGAATTGCCACAGTGACCCCAGTTTAAGTTACCGTCATCTTTATTTTCTTCACATATGTGCAAACAGAGGAGATCGCAATGGTGGTGTTCTTAAAAATAACAAAATGTATTTGCATACATTTCCCTATGTACAGGTGAACAGCCACAAGTAGTCTTCTTTTGCACAGCAAAAGATCTAGAGCATTGAGACCGGGGACAGGACCGGGGCCCAAAAAAAAAGGTCTAACTTAAAAATAATAATAAAAAAAACCCCAACTTCACAACAGTGCAAACCTCTTGGACACGACAGCACGATGGAGTGACTTTAATGGAGAAAACGGCGGGGGGGCCTCTCGGATGTGAGATTTCTGACTGTAAACAAGGCGCAACACCTCCCTCCCGCCGCCCTCC
>VZTZ01034838.1:413482-452279 GCA_013400955.1 Drymodes brunneopygia
GCTTCTTGTGTCATGTATCATATCCTTGCCAGAAAGAATAGAAATTCCAGCGTTGCAGATAATGGCACTTCATCAGGGTTTGGATAAACGTTCGACAAAAGGGGGACAGTACGTACTTGTGCAATAAAATATGTAAACACCTTCCGAAATTATTTGACACATCATTTCTAGAGTTTGGATCAATTAAACCAGTATATAATTATTGTTGTTGCTGTGACTATTATTATGATGATTGCTATTATTACATCATGCCATCTAGCAGATTACTTGGGAATTGCAAGTAACCACAGTGACCAGTATCAAACTATTAAAAAGCACTTGCCCATTTGCTTGTATTTCCAAAATCCCCCTCACTGGAGGGCAGTGTGGTCAGCACCATCCCTTGAGACTGCTCAGCCACAGCTGGTACCAGGGGATGCCTGGCTGCAGCCATGGTTTCCAGAGGCCCATGGTAGGTGTGCGTCAGTAACATGCTGCATTTCCTGTCATCAGAGGCTCTAGCACAGCAGTTTGACAGTGTTAGGAAGGCTGTTGCTTGCCCTGAGAAGTGAATGTGTTAATGCTCCCATTTTCCGATGAGAAAACTTAAGTTGGAGAGCTGCATGGGCTGGGTGTGCACCAATCAGTGCTCACGAGCTGCTGCACGGCCAGGGCTGGGGCAAACCAGCATCCACTGGGATGCACATTTGGGCTCAGCACTGTGCTGAACCAAGCCCTCTGTCTCTTTGACAAAACCACACTGGGACCTCACAGGAGGGCAGGTGAGGGGATGAGGTCTGCCCTGGCTGCAGTGCCCAGCAGCAGCCCTCCCCAGCTGGGGGATCTCAGCTCTTAACCCTGATGCAGGCTGGGTGCCAGGCACCCACTGGGAGTCCTCATGGTGCTGTCAGTGTGGGGGGCTGGAGGGGCTGTGTGCTGTGCTGCAGCCTGTGGCAGACAGCTCCTGCCAGCTGCAGGACCATCCCACTGCATGGCAGGGAGAGAAAGACTTTGGTTTGTACAGCTGATTCATCTCCAAGTAGCATTCCATGTGCTTTTCTTTTGTCCTCTTTGTCTTGCAGGGTGAAAACAGAAGATGCTGCTATGCACATAAAATAAATGCAATGACTTGAGGTGACATCTGACACCCACGCCTGGTGTGGCACTCCCTCAGTGTTGGAAGATCTGCCTCCTCCCTCAAGGTGTCCTGCTGAACCACAGCTCCTCAGACCCACGCCTGCCCGTGCTCAGCAGTGCCTGTGAGCTGCAAGGCCGAGAGCAACCCCATCCACTCCTCTGAGACGCGTGGGCACTGCAGTCTCTCCATAGGAGGGAGTTGCTTTGCCAAAACCCTGCCTGCCTCCAGCTATGGGCAGAGGAACCTGTTCTGAGCCTTGGGCTGGTGGCTCAGCAGGCAGCTGTTTGCTCCAGGTGGGATGGAGCAAGCAAGGAGGCCCACACACCTTCCTGCAGTGCTGCCTCTGGAGGGAGGTTAGAGCTGGGGGGCTGGTGCTGGTTCACAGACACTTCTGATAATGGTGCCCACAAGAGCTGTTTGCAGAGTCATGCTGGGCTCTGCCATCCTGATTGAAGTGATCTGTCTTCAGGAAGTTAGACTTCAAGTTTTCAAAGCATGGCTTGTGCAGGCTGCTGAACCCTGTGGCTCTCCAACAGCCCTTGGGCATATTTGTCTGCAAACCTCAGTGGTGTGTAAGGTGAGGAGGAGATCTGGCCCCTTTGCCCTCCTCATGGCATCCCCAATCCCAAGGCAGCAGCACTGCCATTTCTGCATTGCATTCTCAGGGTAGACGTTTCCTTATCAGCATCTCAGAGACCCACTGGGGGCTCCAGATGCTGGTTAGGGAGCAGCAGCACCCCAGAATACCTGCCTCTGTACCACTTGGAAGTGCAGCAGCAGGGAAGGTGTTTTGTGGACACATCCATGCTCGAGAATGGAATCTGTCTGGGCTCGGTTCCTCGCCATGCTTGCCCACCAGTCAGTGTGCTAGACCATTGTAGCTTTCTTTGCTTCATTAATGGGCCCAGTTAATTCAGAACTATCTCTTTTCCTGCTGTGTGGCAACAACTTCAGTTCTGGGCATGGATGATTGCCACATGCTTCAGCAGCTGAAGAGCACGTTACAAATCGTGGTGGTCTGTGATGACAATTCCCACACAAAATGCTCTGAGTCCTGTGCTGGGCTGAGGCGCTGTGCCACAGCCTTTGGGTGAAGTCTGGCAGCAGGGAGCAACCCAGTTAAGTTTGGGGCATCTGCTCCATGCTTGAAGCTGTTCCTGTGGTGTTGGATGTCTGTTTCTTTGCCGGGAGGAGAAGCTGAGGCACAGTGAGAGGGGAGTCTGCCCTGCGGGGCCAGGGTGTGCTGCCTGGTTCTCAGTGAGCACGAGGCTCCCTCCTGACCTGCAAGGCCAGCAGCACCCATGATGTGTGGGACTTGCATGCTGGGGGCTTATCTGCACGGCGCTGTAGCCTGGGGGGAGTGCAGCAGCCTGCTCTCTATTTATGCAATATCCCAGCAGCTACTGAGCATCACCTGCCTGCGTGCACGCATGCAAATCCTGAGCAGGCGTGGGAAAATCTGTCACATACCATCTCTGCCCTGCAGCCCAGAGCCAGCAGCATAGTGAGTGCTGCACTTGGCCCTCGGCAGACCCCACTCCCTGCCACACTCCATCCCTCTCCTGCCCTGGCCACTCCAGTCCACGCTGGAGCCCATGGTCACAGTCCACCATGAGCCCTCAGGTTCTGGGGTGCGCGGTGTCTCTGGGGCACAGACAGGCAGGCAGCTGCCCAGCACCTCTGTTGGAGGGAGCTGCCAGGCTGCCCATGCTGGCTGCCCTATGCAGTCAGGGGAGATACCAGGGTCTGTCTGATGGGAGATGGTGAAACCCTGCAGGGAGCAGCCCCACTTCAGGGATGGCTTTTGTGCCCAGCAGCTGGAATTTAGCTGATGCAGATCTCTGCTTGGGGAGAGTGGTGAGAAAAGGTGCTGGGGAAAGTTGATATGACAAGACCAAAATAATTCATGGGAATGTACTGATTTTGTCAGAGTATGAAAACATGTCAGGCTTTCTCCCCCCAGGTAGCAATAGAACTTCTAGTGTCACAGCAGCTGAAGTGACACAGTCAAAGTGAAACACTGCAAACCAACATTTCAGTATGTTCCAAAACAAAGTATTTCAGAGTCTCTATAACTATGCAGCAAGTCAAAGTTTTGACTCTTTGTTCCAAACAAGGACAAAGGAAATGCTGAACTGTCAGGTTTTTCCATGAAGCGGAAAGACTGAGTGGCTCCTGAGCCTCACAGGCCATCAGTGGTGGCAGGCACGGTGCCATGGCTCCTGGCCCCACCAGCAATCCGTCATCCAGCAGCATGTGCAGAAGGCTGCAAGTCACCAGGAGTGGGGACAGCCTGAGACGAGTTAGCAGGGCAGGGGACAGCATGACCTGCTCAGGGAGAAGGGTCCGTAACAGCTTTAAATGGAAGCCACATGCCACCCCTGCTGCCCTCCTGCCTCTCTGAAGGGGAGCAGCACCCCATCCTACAGCGGGTGTGCCCTGGCAGGGCTCAAGGCTGGGAGCACAGGTGATGCCGGGGCCATCTGAAGACTGTGAGAGGTCCACGCACTGGCCGGCCTGGATCCCCTGTGGGCACCAAGGGTGATGCCAGTGCTGCTCAGGGTGCCGAAGACCGGGAGTACGCCTAGGGCCGGGGCTCTGTGCTCGGCGGGGCCGTGGTGGTGTCGGCACACCTCTGCCGCGGTTGTTTTTCAGCCACCGAGAGCGGCACACCCCGCTTCCTGCACAGGCAGCCCGGCGCTTCCTGCACCGGCTGCTATAATTAGAAGGGTAGCCGGTGTCCAGTGGACCCTCCCTTGGGTCACGGCACCCTCGGGGGGGGTTTGCTGGGTGGGCTGGTGCTGGGCACCCGTCCTCATCCCATGCTGCCAATCAAGGGGCTCAGAAGTGGTGTTTGGGCAGCATCCTCTGCTCGACGCTCCGTCCTGGGTGCTGCTACCATGGGGCCATGTGGAGGGGCAGCAGTGGGCAGCGCGGGTGAGTCTTCCCAGGCAGAGCTGACACAATGGGAGCTGGAGAAATCCCATCGGTTTCCCATCCGGTACTTTGTGCCTTCAAAGAGGCAGGCAGCTCTCTCTAATTAACTTGCCCCCACCCTGCCAGGCAAGGAGGCGATTTTATCTTCATCGGGCTGGTGGAAGAAGCGGAGTCTAAAAAACCCGCCCGAGGGCCCCAGCGGGGTTGGTGCCTTCTCAGGGCTCAGCCGTGGCCAGGCAGCCCTGCTTCAGAGTTTCCCCAGCATGCTGCTCTTTCTAAAGAGGAACAGGACCTTCACCGAAAGATAGGGAAGCTTGCGGAACAAGCTCCCACCTTCCCTACAGTGCCAGTCTGCTTTTGAGTACAGCTGGAAAGAAGGGGCTTCAAGCAGCTGCAATTGTGCACAGAGCAAAATTGTCTTGGTGTTCTTGCAGGGCTGCTGTGGGGAGGGTTTGTTAATGGGTCTACTTGTCAGGCTGAGGCTGGCAGTACCGCTGAATTGAGCATTCTGAACCTACATGAATAATGAATAGCCATCACATGAATATTTTAGAGACACAGTCCTGAGATCTCCCAGTGCTGCCTTAAAGGAAAATGGAGGAAAAGTTGTCCAGAAAGAACGATGTTTCCTTTAGGCAAAAACACACTGTTATCATTGGCTTTTGAAAAAGAGCTGCTGCTGCTAAATAATTCTCAGGATCTGCATCAAGAACTGCAGCAGTGGTTTGGCTCCAAGGCAGAAGAAGTTGGGAGAGAAGCCCAAGTCAGTGATTACAGTGTGCTGAAAGGACAGCAGATTTTACTTTGTCTATGCAATGGTTTTGTGAGAATTCCCAAAGCTGTGGCTGCCTTCCAAAGAGCCAACAGTGCTGGGCACTCAGTGCATTTCAAAGGTGTGGTGAGAGGTTTGGTGATGCACAGGGATGCTTTCTCTGCCAGGACAACACCTCAGTCCAGCCTGAGTACCTCTGTCAAAGAGCTGAGTTGCACAAACAAAGTCCAACAGCAAAAATTGTGTTCATTTTGCATGCTGTGATAGCTGCTGCATCATATGGGAATGAGCCACATCTCAACAGGTTTATCCCACTTCACAGCAGCATGCTCCTCTCCTCCAAGCTCTCCTTGCCTGGCTGCGCTCTTGGCACGCACACTCTGGTGCCAAGCTGCCTCTGTACGGCTCTTGTGACAGCATCTGTACCTCAGTGTCCCTTTTCACTGTGTGTGATTAATCCATGCATAAATGTTTTCTAGGAGCAGCAGGCTGTCGTGTTCAGGGGAGACCAGTAGCAGCCTGTCTTGCTCAGGTAGGCACAGCAGAGCAATGGGAGAGGGCTGAAAAACATGGCAATTAGAAATATGCAATTGCTGCTTTAGTGCTGATGTTTTTGTCACTTGAATGACCCGGTCTGTATCTCCTTCAGCACTGCTCTGCTCAAAGCGATCCTAGCAGTGCTGCTGGCATCAGCAGACAGAAATTATTCCATGGTGTTTATGAAGTGCCCAGAAATGTATCTGTTGCAAGAATGAGGGCAATTTGGGCATTGCTTAAGTAGGTCCCACAAAGGGGGTAGGAAATACCTGCAGTTAACCGTTCCCGAAGCACTTCAATCTGGAAATGGGGAAAGGTGGGGGGGGAAAGGGCAACGTGTGGGAAAAACATCCCAATCTTTGTTCTTCAGGTTACCCTCAAACCTCCATGCCCCAGGATGGGTTGCAGGTGGTGGAGCAAGCCTCCTTTTCACACTGCACCAGCACTTCTGCCTATCCCTGAGTGTCTGTTTCCAGTTCATGCCACTGAACACGGCTGCAAGGATCCCATGGAAGTCCACTGAGCTCTGCACTCTGTACTGGCAGAGTCCCCAGCCGCAGACCCCGGTGGTGCCAAGGCTGTGCTGCCAGGACTGTGCCAATGGCATTATTAAAGCATTTTGCCTGTGGTCAGGCAGCCTGGGAATGGCACTGCACGTGCCTCAGCTGTGGGGTTAGAAGTGCTGCCAGACCCAAGGCGTGGGGATCGGCCAGGCTGGCTGGCTGCTCTGGCTGGTGATTATGCATTGTAGAGGGAAGGTAACTTTTAACTGAAGTACAAAAGAAAGACAATAATGAGCATTATATTACTGCTTCAGTGCCCACATAAAGACTTGAGATGGTTTTATTAAAGATGACTTGATTAGAAATGATTTTACTAAATCTTTGCTTGCTGTCTGCGGCCCACCAGCCTTCCATTGAAGCACCTCGCCCAAATGAAAAGGCGACTGCTGAGTCCCCTTTTATCTCTCTTATTTGCCTTTAGGAAGCAAAGGAGAGGCCAGACCAGGCTGGTGGTGGCGGCAGAGCCTGAGACGAGCATGGCAAAGGTTCAGACGTACTTGGGAAATTTATGCCATACAGTTGTCGGCTTTGAAAAGAAGAAGAAAAGAAAAACTGTATCTTCCTAATGGGTGTTTACCATGGTGAGGCATCACAGAGCAAGAGCAAAGACAAAAGAAAGAAAAGAGAGAAGAGACTGCTCCTGCCCAGGGGCTTGTGCATGCTGCCATGCTGTTGGTGGCCAGCTCCTGAAGTTAAGCTTTGCCTGCCTCTGTTTTCCAGGGATTAGACAGGTTATTCTCCAGTTACAACTGATACTCATTACAGAGTTATAATGAAAACTCTCTGGCCTTAACCCAACACCCATAAAGGAGAAATGCTTCATAAATCAGTTCAGTGGGCAAGTACAGGTCAAGTTGTTTATTAATTTAACGTTCTCTCCCATCTTGACTCAGACCAGCCACAACAGCTGCTGTTGAAATCCATTCAATGGTTCCCTGGCTGGGCATGCAATGTCCTCCGTCTGGCAAAGATGCCCAGACTCTGGCTAGATTTTGCCAGTAACCTCATAGTGTACCTCCCATCGCTGCATCCAAGATCCCGTTTTGCCACCATCATTTCTTGCAAACGCTGTTTGCTATATTGGGATGATGGACACTGGGGAAAGGGAACCTGCACTGGGCTGAGTATGTTACAGGGTGCAGGGCCAACCTCGGCCACAGGAGGTGGCTTTCCTCAGAGGGACACACACAGGGCTGGCTGCCGGGCAGGGTTTCGTACGGTGTGGTTTGATAGCATCTGCTCCAGGCCAAACCAGCAAGAGGCACTGGCCCTACCGCTGTCGACAGCGCCACGGGCTGGGCTGGGGCTGGCAGCCCTGCGTGTCACCCCGCTGCCAGGGGCTGTGACTGCAGCACCGACCTTGGGCTGGGAGTGAACCGAGCCCCCGGGCTCAATACCGGTGGGGCTGGTGGTTACTATGGGAGGAAGGGGGTTAGAGCTGGGCCTGAGGGGAGTGCCAGAGAGATGTGTGTCCATGTTGAGCACCATCCGGAGGGAGGGAGGGATGGACAGATGGACAGACGGACGGACGATCACACAGAATCACAGAACCAACTGGGTTGGAAAAGACCCCTGATATCAAACACCATATCAACTAGACCACGGCACTAAGTGCCACATCCTTAAACATCTCCAGGGACGGTGACTCTACCACCTCCCTGGGCAGTGCACTCCAACATCTAATCACCCTTTCCGTAAAGAAATCTTTCTTAATGTCCAACCTAAACCTCCCCTTGTGCAGGTTCAGACTGTGTCCTGTGGTGGAGAGATGGCCGGGGAGGACCGGGGCCGGTGCGGTGGCACCGCCTGCTGGCGGGCCCCGGGGCACCGCGGCGGAGGCGCCGGGCGGCGGAAGGGGCCGGGCGGCGGAAGGGGCGGTGGCAGCGGGCGGTAGAAGCTGGAGGTTGGCCCGCCCCTTCCGTCGGCGGTGCGGCGGCGGCGGCACATGGGCAAGAAGCGGAGCGATGGACTCGGGCGTTCCCTGCAGCGGCAGCGCGGGCTGGACCGCCGCGGCGCCTCCTCATGGGTAAGGCGGGGGGNCGGACGATCACACAGAATCACAGAACCAACTGGGTTGGAAAAGACCCCTGATATCAAACACCATATCAACTAGACCACGGCACTAAGTGCCACATCCTTAAACATCTCCAGGGACGGTGACTCTACCACCTCCCTGGGCAGTGCACTCCAACATCTAATCACCCTTTCCGTAAAGAAATCTTTCTTAATGTCCAACCTAAACCTCCCCTTGTGCAGGTTCAGACTGTGTCCTGTGGTGGAGAGATGGCCGGGGAGGACCGGGGCCGGTGCGGTGGCACCGCCTGCTGGCGGGCCCCGGGGCACCGCGGCGGAGGCGCCGGGCGGCGGAAGGGGCCGGGNGCACCCGCTTCGTGGCCGGTGAGCGCCTGGGACGGGGCTGGGGAGGAGATCCCGGGGCTGGGGGCCCGGTTCTGGGATGAGGGAGTGGGAATGGGGGCTGGCAGTGGGTCTGCCCGGGTGGGAACTGGGGCCGGGTGGTGGGGGCCTGAGCCAGGGCAGGGGGTCAGCAGGGACAGGATGGGGTGGCAGGGGTAGCAGGGCTGGGGACAGGTGGCTTTGGGTGACTGTCTCTCCCTTCAGAGCGTCTGAATGCCCAGATCGTGTCTGCCCAGAGCTGCACGGGCCTGCTTACGGCACAGGAGGCTCAGCGTGTTCGGCAGCTGCACCAGGAGAATCAGGAGTTCCTGCGCATCCCACGGAGGTGAGTTCTGCAGGGCTGGGCCTGGATGCCCCTTGGCTGACTGGGGCTGATCCCTCCATGGCTGCAAGCCTGAGGACAGCACTCAGCTTTGGCAATACCCAGCTTTTGGAGAAGCCACTAAGTAGCCTGCATGAGCCAGCTATAATCCACAGCAGACGTACCTGCCTGCCATGTGAGTCCTGCCAGTGCCAGCCTCTCTGGCCTGATGGTGTGGCTTTCCTGCCCAAAGCTTGGCACTGCTGGAGCAGGTGCATCCAGGCTGCCTGGTAAACCTTTCCAGACCTCTGTGAATGGCGAATATAGTGATTAATCCCCACCTTAAGGACCCAACAAAACTTAGCTTAAGAAGACAGCTTTGTGTTATCTGGTGTACATGCTCTGAGCTAATGGAGTTTGAAAGGAACAAGGAAAGAAGGTGTACTTAAAGCTGCTGAAAACAGGTCCATGCGCATCTGAACCATTACCTCAGCACAGCTGAATGTGTGGTGTTTATGTTCTTTATGTTTACTGAAGTAATGTAGTTGGACTGACTGCTATTTCTGACCACTCACTCCAAAATATGCTTGTTATAGGCCACACTGGGATAGGACAACCAGTGCAGAGGACTTGAAGCAAGCAGAGAGAGAGAGCTTTCTTGAGTGGAGGCGACAGCTTGCCCAGTGAGTATGCTGCCTGTGGCTGGGTAAGTAGCTGGTGGCATTTAGTGACACAGGAAGCTGTGGGTTGTCCTTACCCTTGTTGAACCAATAAAACTAATGTCTATTCAGTAGCTCCCTGTACTTGTCCTGGGAGGCTGGACATCCCAGCCACAGTCCAGACATGTCTTCGTGGTCAGCTCTTCAAAGCTGTCTTGTGTGTGCATGTTCTTTTAAAATACTTCAGGATGGTATGTGATGTTCTCCATTTGCCTGTGAAGTAGAAGGTTACTGGATGTGTTTTTTAAGAGCAAAAGTGCTGTTCTGGAGAGAAAGTGCTACCATCCTGCACACAGCAGCTTGTGCTGGTCTGATGCTGCATCTGCTGGCTTGGAGAGTTGGGTGGTATCTGCTCACACCCTGCAAACCCTTGCTTACCCTGAGTAAAGTTGTTCAGGTGGTAGTAACACCAAGTTAAAGCTTGTATAGAGATATTTCAGGTACCATACCCAAATTTTGTTATCATTTTCAAGTGCTACTCAGTTATGAAAAAACTGGAATAACTTTTCTCATTTGGTATCGTGGCTCTCAAATTTCACAGGCAGACTCTTGGTGAGTACTTGTTCTTTCCATCTTTTACCACTTTTCCATTGGCAAGATCAGGAGCCTTTGTGTCACCACTAAACCAGTGCCACTGACAGCAGTTTACCTGAGTGCTTGATCTGTTTGAAAAAACATCAGAAATAGTACCTATATAAGAGTTTGGTTTGATTGCTTTCTGCGAAACTAAAGCCTTCTAGATCTAGGGAGGAACTGGTGGTGAGCTTACAGCCTGCCATGGACCAAAGGTGACATTGTTTTTTCTGTTTTGCCTTAGCCTTGAGGAAGAGAAAAAGTTAATTCTAACCCCATTTGAAAGAAACTTGGAATTTTGGCGTCAGCTTTGGAGAGTCATTGAAAGAAGGTAAAGTATTTTGCTATCCACTTTTTTAAAAAGTGATGTTGAATGTATTTTCATGAATTGGAGCTTTTGAGACAAGCTTCAAGCATCTCAGCACAGGAAAAATTATTAAGTTAATAATGTTTTATTATCAGCACTGCAGTGGTTTTGTTTGGAAGTGATCAAAATGTGATGTTAAGAAGGGCAGCTGCTTAGTGGTGCTTCTAGCTCTCAGCACTGTGATCTGCAGGTGGTTCACTGTGAGTCTCTAAAGATTCTTCAGAGGCTGCTGCTCTTGGCCTCCTCCAGTAACTCAGTGTAGGAAACTCCTTTGAGAACTGTCTTTGAGGTCTCTTGCCAAGATTAACCCCTTCCCCTCCTTCCCAACCACATAGCTGCAGCTGATGTTTGGGGGCAAGAGGCAAGGACTAAGTAATGTTGGGAAAGAAGGATCCTCTTGGTCCTTGGCCCTTTGCCACACAGAGAAGTTGCAGCAGTGCACAGAAGACAACAGGCTGTCATATCACAGGAATAGCTTTGTTTCCTCTGCTGAGCTGTAATACAATAAGAGTGCTATCTGCTATGTTAATCTAACTGGGGCATTTAATTTCACTAGGAATTAAGTTTGAGATCATCTCATCTCACTTTCCTGAAATTGAAAAATACTTCACCAGTGAGGTCATGGTGAGCTGGTCCTTTCACAGAAGGGGCTTTGTACTGAGTGCTGCTGGGCCTTTGCCTGGGAGAGTGCTGGTCAGGAGCATCCATTGTAGGGTATCATGATGTGCAGTGTGAGTGTACTGGGTGTTTTGAGGTGACTGGAATGTGTTATCAATACCTTTCTGCTCCTGAAGCTTTTTATTTCATGTAGAGTGAGGATGCTGTCTCAGAAGTGAATGGAAAAGTCACTTGGTTCTTTAACCTTTCCAGATAATTTGATCTGTTACCAGTCTTTTCCATATATTTGCTTCAAACTAGTTCCCAGCGGTGTGGTTCAGGAACTTTTCTGTGTCCCATCCCAGTACCATGGTGTCAGCTTTCTCTTGTATTGATCTTTGAATGTCTGTAACTGTGCAGACATTCCCTCTTTGTACCCATGTGGCTTATGAAATTACTCTCTTGGGGGGGGAATTATTGATTTATTTTTTTTTTAATACATAACTGCCTAGTGTGACTTGAAATTTTTCCATTCAACCTGTGGTGTTCTGAAGCTGTCCTGACTTAACAGAAATCCCTGTCAAATAGAATCAGCACGTAGTAATACATGGCAGTATTTTAAATTACTTGCCTGGAGAAGTTCTAGTGGAAGAGGCTGTAGTTAAATTTTCCCCTTCTTTAGACAAATGAAGCATGGATGCCTTTCGGATCTGAAGCCATTGCATTTAATTAGTGTGTGGAACTAATGAGTCCTGCTCATGTATGTGGTGGCAACCTGGTCTGTGAGTTTGGAAGGTGTTTCCTGAAAGCATGTTGCAAGGCCTTGCTTGCAATGGGGGAGCAATGTATTTTATTGAAGACCAAGGCTATTTTTTCATTGTTTTTTGCTTTTTGTGACAAAAACAGCACAGAGAAAATCTTGAAAATACTCAATATCAAATTCTTAGAATCTGCAGGTCATTTGTGGGAAGCTTTGTACATCTTGTTCCATGCAAGGAGGACAACAGTGTTCCAAAATATCTCACTGAGTAGGAAAACCACCTCTTCTTTCTCTCTGTAACCACCCTGTAACAGTTGAGGATAAGGATAGACAAAAATAAAGTTGCATTAACATGTTATCAGTTTTTAGTACCATTCTAAAAGATGGAGTACCACTACTGTGGTTCTTCTTGCCTGCTGAGCATTTCTGAAGGGTAGATGTGTTGGCAGAACTGGCATGTTTTCTTTCCCCTTGCTGGCTGTACAATTGTACAGGAGAATGAGGCAAGTGAGGAGGAAACATTGTACAGCAGTACTGGCTTGTAGCACAAGCATGGCTGTGTTGGGCTGGTGGGCTGCTGAGATGCTCTGTTGTTCAGTAAAGGTATTTAGTGGTATAATACAGTTAAAACTATTAAAATTCAAAGCAAAACCTCAAAGTGAATAACTGCTGTGCCTTACTGCTTCCTTTGAGGCAAGGTAAGAAGGATTACTTTATGGGGGCTTTCCTTTACTTTTGCAGTGATATTGTAGTCCAGATTGTAGATGCCAGAAACCCCCTTCTGTTTAGATGTCAAGATCTGGTAAGTAAACCACTTTCTTGAATATTGTCCTTGTTTTATGTCCTAATGTTTATGTGATATTTTTTGTTTAATTCATTCAGCCACCTTGAAGCTGTTTTGCTGTTGTGCCTAAGTGGATATCTATAGCTCGCGGGGTTTCTTCTGTCCAGCCTGGCTATTCAGACAGGTNCTGATTAATTGATGCATGAAATTATTTATCTTTTGGTATTTCACATAGAATGTTGTGGGTTTAGAGGCAGTTCTGCAGATGTTACATTGCAGATACTATATAATTCCTCATTACCCACTAGAAGTGTCCTCACGTAAAGGAGTTGTCTTATGTAAAAGCATAGTGGAATAAAAGTGGGTAAGGATTACAAAGGATCAGAAATTACTGAAGTGACAAGTTCGTAATGATAGGCTATAGAACACTGCATCAGGGAGACATGAAATTGCTCAAATAGTTACCTTAGGAGCTCCTGCTGCAGGCTGCTGATTAATATCTTGTCATAGCTCCAAGCAGACAAGGTGTTTGTACACGTGGCCAGCAGCAAGCTGTATTGTGGTAGTTGCATGCTCCAGTTTGTTCTTGTAGCTGTCTGCTGAACAGCACTCCACCAACCCAGGGGTGATAAACTTGGCTACACTCATGTGGAGCTGCATGGAGGAATTAGTCTTGCTGCTCCTGTATTGTCTTGGGGTGGAAGGAGTCAAAACCAGAGTACAAACTGATCCTTCTCTTGTTTTCTTTAGGAGAGTTACGTTAAGGAAGTCAGTAATGACAAGGAGAACATGATCCTGATCAACAAAGCAGATCTGCTGAGTGAGGAGCAACGGGCTGCTTGGGCACAGTTCTTTGAGAAAGAGGGTGTCAAGGTGGTGTTCTGGTCAGCTTTGGCAGAGTGTGAGCGGCTGTGCGGAGAATCCAAGGTACTGTTCAAACTAGGTCTGTGCTGGCTGTAGCTGGTAACCTGCTTTGCAGCTATCCTTGTGATACCTGAACACAAAAGGATTATTTTAAAGACTTGTGCAGCTGTAAAACAGCATTTGAAGGATCAATTCAGAGACAAAAGTGAGGAGAGTAAAATGGTGAACAAAGTGCAGAACACAGAAACAGCCCTTGTAGACCTGCTTGCAAACTCTTAACTCATTGAAAGAATTGGAATCATTTCCAAGAGGAATGCTGTAAGGAATGGGGTTATCTGTACAGGGGTTTTTTTGTTTCCCAGAGAGGGGAGGTGTTTCTTGGAGAACCTAAAGTACCTGAAAGCCTTTTACCCAGTGGAACAAACTGAGCTGCTGCCCCAAATTACATGTTATCAATAGATGCCACTTTCTTCTGTTACAGCCACTCAGCTGTGGAATATCCCATATATCCTTCCAAAAATACCTGCTCTGTTCAGCCGGTTTACAGTCCTTGTATGAAATGTCTTTACAGACTGATTTAAAAGTGAGACTGAAGGTGTCAGTTCTCTTTTTTAGGAAGAAAGGTCAAAATACTATTGCTGTGAAAAGATCTTCATTTTTTTAATGTAAACTCTTCACAGGGAAGAAATGTAGAGTTGACTGAAAACAAAACAGCTTGAAATTATTTTAATGAAATATTTAGACATGAAACAAAATGGCTTTGTGTTCTAAACATTTTGAAAAAATAACCTTCATTCCTTTTACTAGGATCACTTAATTTATAAAAACTAGTGTGGGTGTGCACACATTCATTCTGGAGAGGAACTTGTAAATGACTTCACAGAGAAGCTGTGAACAGTCCCTCTTGCAATACTTTTGTCATTCTCCTGAAACGGGCTAGTTGTTCCTACACTCTACTTAACACCTCTAAAAAACACGTGTGATGTAAACACTGAGCTGTCAGCTCCTGGGACCTGGCTGATGACAGCTGCCTGCACTGCAGCAGCTGCAGCCAGCCCAAGGCTTAATGTTCTTTGCATTTCACCTCTGGACTGCTGTTCCCACAGGAACTGGGTGCTGAAGGGGGAGCAGAGCCCCCGAGTGGCTCTGAGGATGAAGGCTCCAGTCAAGAAGATGACGACACAGCACAAGGTAGCACAGAAAGAGCATCCACAGGCAGCACTTGGCAAAGTGTAAACCAGGTTCTGGTGAGTGATGATAACAGCAGTGATGAATATGAAGACTGTGAAGAAGATGAAGAGGAGGACTGGCAAACCTGTTCTGAAGATGAAGCAGGTGACAACATAAATGCTGTTGCTCCAGAGAGGATGGAAAGCAGGACTGATGGTGCTGCAGTGCAGCGTGGAGTGCAGGAGCAGAACAGGAGTGTCAGGAACTTCAGCCATCTGGTGCAGAGAAATGAGCTGCTGGAGATATTCAAAACTATGCATGATGGCCCGAGGGTGAAGGATGGGGAAGTAAATGTTGGGCTGGTGAGTTGGACTTTATGCTTAAATGGAACTTACTTAATCTAAATTATAATTCCATGTGCCCTCCATGGGAAAAATTCATCCTGTAGCCTGGCTTCCTGTAAGCGTATAAAAACTAGCAAGCACAAACCACTGTGGATTTTGTGCAAAGATTAATACTGAAGTTCCTGGAGCTCAGTGTACCAAGAACTTCTGTGTCAGAGCTCTGTCAGTCTTTTGGCATCACCCTGCTGATACTACTGTTAACATTTCACTTCTTTGTCATCTAGGTGGGTTACCCTAATGTTGGCAAAAGTTCAACCATTAACACAATCCTTGGAAATAAGAAGGTGTCAGTGTCTGCCACACCAGGCCGTACAAAACACTTCCAGGTATTGCTAACAAATAGCATCAGTCTTCCTATAATTTCTTTTTCCCCAGTGGAAGAGAGCTTCATTATGACCTAGTTGGAACTACATGTACTCACTGAGAGCTCTGGCCAGTAGGTTGGAGAGGGGTGGTCTAGATGTATGTAATTTTAGAACTTTAACTCTTACTTCTAAACTCGTGCTCCGTTTTGAGTCACTCATGACACCTGCTGTGCAATGGGGCACGTTTTCCACTTCCTGATTTTATTTAGTTTCCTTGTCCCTTCTTTTTCCAACACCAGTCATAAGGAGAGAAGCTTTTTAAAGTGAGTGTTTCTCTGAACAGCTTAAGGTCAAGGTTTCAAACTATCCTTGTCTACATCATTGCTGTGAATAAATGTAGTTTTGCTGATGTTTTCATATTGATCAAGCTTTGATTTTGAGGTAGCAACTCCAGTGCTATAGTGTGTGGGACCATTGTGGGATTTGTACTTTTCAAACTCCTGGCTGTTTCAGAAGGTCCAACACACTTAAAGGTTTCTGGAGTGCTTTCTTCTCTCCCATCAGACTGGAGAGCTGAAGATCTTGCTGCCCCCATCTGGACACCTTATTTAGGAACTTTGAAAGTGTTGCTGTCTTCCACATCTGATTTTGTTAATTCATTGGCTGGGACCAGCAGGGCAGATGTCTGTGTTAGTAGAATGTCTGCTTATTGTCATTTGCATCTATGTTTCATCTATGCATTTGATGTTTTTCTGTTCCTTTTTCCTCCATGGACACTGGCTTGCCATAGTGAACTAATGGGTTATTTGTCATGTAGACCCTGTATGTGGAGCCTGGCCTGTGCCTTTGTGATTGCCCTGGTCTGGTGATGCCATCTTTCGTCTCTACCAAGGCAGAAATGATTTGTTCTGGAATTCTGCCTATAGATCAGATGAGGGACCATGTTCCACCTATTTCTCTAATATCCTTTGCATGGGGTTTGTGAGAGTGTGTGCGAGGGCTGGATCTGGAATATGCCAAGCAGCATGTTCCATTCCTGCTAGCAGCACACATGCTTATGCTTTGAGGGAGGTGGGATGTACTGGATAAAACAGTCCTGCTGTGTTGGTCTTTTCCTATCTCATTACAACTTTGTCTTGTTGTCAGACTTGTGTTATTTTTCTGGCTTGCAACAAAACGCAAAAGTCATTCTTCATGTGTGCTCTTGGAGTGACAAGGGCAAGATTACTTGTGTGGCTGTAAATCACCAGGTGGTTTCCTTCACTAGTTTATGTTTGCCAGCATATCCCACGAAACATTTTGGAAGCAACCTACGGAATAAATATCATAAGGCCAAGGGAAGATGAGGACCCAGACCGAAAGCCAACAGCTGAAGAGCTGCTAACAGCATATGGATGTGAGTGATGATCCTTTTAAAACCTGTCACTTCCACTGTGTGCATAGTCCTGAACACGGCCTTAGAAGAATGTTGCAAAGTTAGGCCCAGCTTGGGTTTGTTGTGCATTGGACTTCTTCGATAGGACTTGCCCTCCTTTAAGGAATGGCCTTGGTTAATGGGTCATCTGCTGTGTGTGTTGCAGTGGTGCTTTGCCAGCCTCCTCTGACAGATAAAGTGATGTTGTGGAGGATATTGGTGAAATGCCCTGCCAGTCTATACTGTGGTGCTCTTATCCTTTCAGATACATCCCACCGTCTGTGTCTAAATTAGACTTTGAAGAATGCAGTGAATTCTCATTCTCTGCCTTTAAAATAAAATTGAAATCCTAGCAGTGTTCTGCTAGTTGGGAGATACCAATTCTTAAAATTCCTTTCAGGTCAGGATGCTTCTGCAGTACCTTTAGAGTCAGTAAAGTTCTTCCCTTTTTTACCCCCTGCTTTCCCCAGAAAAAGCCTCTTTCTAAGGGAGTATTTTTTGAGAAAGAATACAAATGGGTGGTTAGGCAGCAGAGGAGAACATACTGACATTCTCTTGTACTTACACAGAATATACTTTGGATTTCTCTTCCAGATATGAGGGGGTTTATGACATCTCATGGACAGCCAGACCAGCCGAGATCAGCTCGATATGTGTTAAAAGATTATGTCAGTGTAAGTACTTCTTACATCTGGGTTTTCTTCCTTTCTCAGAGGTGAATTAAAGGTTCCACTGGACTACAATAAAGTAAATTCTATTTCTCTTGATAAAATCACCCTGTATCAAAAGATACATATCCTTAAATTGGGCTGCTTTTATGTTTTAAAAGAATAAACTGAATTTCTCAAGCTGCCTAATCTTAGAAAGGTGATTGCTTAAAAATATGGTGCCAGCTAAATAAATAATTGTATCTCTAAAATAGCTAGCAGATATTCAGGAAATGAACCCATAATGTACAGCTGGACCAATATTTGGCACGAAGGACTGGTGCTCTGCATGCTTCCACAGCACCTCTCGGCAGCTTATTGTTGATACTTTCTTAATGGGATCCCCAGTGCTCCTCAGAGTTTTGCACTGACACTGCAGCTGCAAGTGATGCTTTGATGTAGAGGTGGAACAGTACTTTTTAACTTAGGAGTCAAGTCAGTTGTTGCCTGGGAGAAGAAATAAAGTGTACTGATAGTCTGCTAGTGTGAGCCGCTAAACTTCAGGCCGTTCTTTGGTCTGGAGTTGTTTTCTTTCCTCTCTGAGTTTCTTTTGTAATAACTGCATCCCATTGCTTTCACAGGGGAAGCTGTTATATTGCCACCCACCTCCTGGTATTGACCCAAATGATTTTCAGTACCAACATCAAAGATGCCCTGACAGTAGAACTGTGCAGGCCACTGGACAGGTGAAGCCTATGAAAAATACCAAAGCAAAACAAATTGAAAATGTGGTGGACAAAACGTTTTTCCATCAGGTAAATAATGGAAGAGATTTGTTCTAGTTTTTGCTGCAGCACTCATCTGCAGTTACTGGGGGAAAACCACCTTTGAGGATGGAGGTGTGCTGGATTGAGTTAATGGTGTTTGAGGCTGTGGGATCTGCATGTAATTTCTCCCCAAGAGCTCTTTGTTCTTTTTATTATCTTCTAAATCATTGGGAATGTCCTTGGTGACAGAAAGATTGCTAATGAGGTGTGCACAGATGATTTTTCAGAGGTCAGCAGGGTGACCCTTGTCATAAGGAATCAAACATCAATCTTGAGCAAACAGGAGGGTAACTGGGAAGAAAGACAAGGAGAAATGACATGACAACTGACTCAGAATGTGGTTTTGAACTAACAGGTCCTTCAAACTGACATTCCTTTCCTGAGCTGACTTAGAGGATGTGATAAACTTTTTTAAGACAATTGATTCAGTATTGCCTGGGGCTTTTGACTCAGAACCTGAAATCAGATATAAAGAATACAAATTGAGTTAAAATCCAGTCAAGAAATCTCAAAATTAAGTGGAAAATGGGAATTTTTCTTAACTTGTATGATTCTTGTTAGATCCCACAGGGATCTGCTTTGACCCTACACTACTGAAAAAGTGTATTAATGACTCACAGTGAAATATGAAATCCATAACTGACCAGATCTGCATACCTGACAAAGATTAGAACAGGTTTTTAGCTGTGAAGAGGATGGGTCATAGATAGCATGTTCCATTCTGTTTGATTAGCTAGATGTGAACACCATTTGTTTTAGCACAACTAAGATAATAATGCATTTTGAAAACAAGAACTCAGGCTCTTTTAAAAAAAAAGAGTGAGCTATTTCAGAAAACTATGACCCGAAAAGAATTTTTGGGATTACCAGACTGTTGCTCTGTCTGCCCAAAGCGCTGGCACGAGCTGCGAGCCCCGTCAGTGCTGCCCACGCTCCAGACTTGAGCAACTTATTTTGGTCTGTGGCTTTCCCAGGCGCCAGATTTATTTGTGAAGACAATTTGTTTTGCACAGAGCAGAGGCTGTGAGGATCCATCCTGGTGCTGGAGCCAGTGCTGGCCAGGGCAGGAGCTGGGGACCCAGCACAGCTTGGCAGAGCTGGAGCTGCTGGCAGGCTTTGTCTGCCTGCTGTGACCTTCCTGCAGCTCTGGAGCAGGGGCTGAGCAGGCCCTGCTGGCTTTGAGCTTGCCTGTGGCTGGTTTTACTGACATGCTGCAGTGGGTGAATATCTTCTCCTCGGTCGCTGGTGCTCGTGTCTCATTTTCCAGGAGAACGTTCGTGCCCTGATGAAAGGGGTCCGGGCTGCCATGGGCTACCGGCCTGGGAGCGGCCTCGTGCCTGCCGCTGCATCCAATCCTGGCAACGTGGTGGGAAAGCCCTGGAAAAAACACGGAAACAGGAACAAGAAGGAGAAAATCCGCAGGATCACAAAGCACCTGGAGGCTTAGCTGTGGCACCCGCATCTTGCCTTTTCAGGGCAGGGACTGCACTGTCTCACAGGCCTTAATTGAGGGGGAAAAAACAGATGAATGGGCATCACTAGCTCACCTGGGAGCTCTCTGCAGTGGATTGGCCTGGCAGGGGATGAGAGTGGACTCTGGCTGTTGGAGTTCATCCCTTCTGAGAACAAAAGAGACCTGGCTGTTCATGTTATCTGGAAGCCAGCCCAGACATTTGACTGCTGCTGAAACATCCTTTCAATGGGAGCAGATGGAGCTGTGCAGGAATGTTTTTTCCTTCCATAAAGGATGTATTTTATAGCTGTTGCAATCAAAGCAAGCCCTGTAAAACTGACTAAAATCTTTAAACAGCTGAATTTCAATGAGTGATGTTTGTTACATTTTGACACACTATTGCTCATCTTTTTTTTTTATCTTTAAGGCTTGTTTATTGATTTGACAGAATGCTTTAGTGTGTTGACAAATGAGGTAAAATGATCTTTATTGCCCTCTTCCTTCTCTGCTATACCAGCCCTAGTCTGTAGAATCTGTAACCACTCCCTATTTCCAAGCTTGAGCAGAGCACAGCACACTGTGCAAGGAAAATGTTGCTTTTATATCCTTTACACTGAGCTGGTATCAGTTGTTTTTTGTGACTTCCCACTGGTATTTTAAAACATTGGCTCTGTGTGAGTGGCTAAAAATCTGGTGCTAATTTGTCCTTAAATATATTTAAGATTATACTTCCTATAGGTGTGTCATGTTCTGTCTCACTGCCCTAAGTCAGAGAACTGTCTATTAGCAGATTTTAATCGAGTACATGAGTATTTGATGCTAAAAAGACTTTACTTACTTAGGGTCAGATTAAAGTGAGATTTACTCCTCAGCTGCCCTACTGAGAAAATGATTGTGCACTTTGTCAGTGCTCTTCATTCCTACTTCAGCACAGGGAGTAATTATAGGACTGGAAAAGCTCATGAAGACGAGTCATGCTTTGTTTTTAGGTGGTGGAGTAACACATGATGCTGGTCTCGATACTTATAAAAAGGGATTGCTGTCTTGTAATTTTGTACTTTCCAGGCCTTAAATGTGGATGGAGAGATGAAAGCAACTGCTGAGCAAAGCCACAGCAGATGTGGGGTGTGCAACCAAGCTGGTTTGGGCTTTGTGACCCTTTGTGTGTGTCCTGCACAGCCAGTTCGCACTGTGTGTGCAGAGGGTCCCCTGACAGCAGAGCTCTCGCCTCAGCTCCTGCTTTCCCTGCTCTCGAGTTCCTAATTACATCACTGGAGGGAAGATACTTCCCTGCCATCTGTAAAGTTAAAGTATAATTACACTGAATTAATATGGTCAATGGTATTTTAAATCAGTATACCGTAGCAGAAAGTAGATTCTCAGGAGACTGTTTAATCTAGTTCTCCTGGAGAAGGTGATCTGTGCCTTTGTTTCCTGAAAAGGTTGTGCCTTAACCAAATCACTCTGATCTGACCTTTTCACCCTCCTTGCAGGAAAGGTATCTGCTTTTGTCACTCAAAATGCTTTAGGGACTTGATCGGTCAGAAACACTCCTTTGTTTTTTTTCTGTGTGAAGCTATTACCTGTCAAATTGAAGTTTGAGTATCTTTTATTGAAGATGTAAAACATTTTTTTCTATTCTGTTTTTCTCCTTTGGAAGCATTTTGAATTCTTAGCCCATGTTGCATGTACCCAAGTTCTCTTCTTTAGCATAGTCTGCCCTTTCCTGTTAGCTGGGTCTCCATGAGCTGCCTTCCTGGACAGGCTGTGTCCTGATGTAGACCCTTCCAAATCTAGAGAGTGACAGAAATCCACAGGGCCTGAGACTTGGGATGGCTGCATGTTGCTTGCAGAAACCTTTGGCCGTGGGACCTGCCAAGCAACTTGCAGTGTTTGCCTGAGTGAATGGAGGATAATGTAAATATGACCAAGCAAGTACTGTGTGCTCAGGTGTTAAATGCAAACTGCTCCTTGCTGTGCTAAAGGACTCTTGCTTCAACAGAAGAAGGATGTGAAGACCTGTTAATATATCATGCTGTTACCTGTTAATATATCATGTGGGAAAAATAGGTAAGGGGCGAATGAATGCTTTCCTGTGGTGGTTTGGTCTGTTGCTGAACTGCATCCCTCACTGGGCAGTGCCAGCCAGGCCTTGCTGACAGCTCAGAACAGCACATGGCAGCAGCTGGCAGGCGTGAGGCAATGCGGGCACTGCTCACTTGTCAGAGTCAGCACAAAGGAGACACTGTGCTCTGCCCTGGCCACCTGTGAATGAGCTTCTGCTGCTCCACTGCTTTCTGGAGAAGGCCAGTTTCCATTTTGGAGTGCTGTTTTCTTCAAGTGCCTTGTGTGTGTAGAGGGAGTGTGCAGGCTGCAACTGGCTCCAGTCTCTTCTTTGGGATCCACAGCACTTCCAGCACCCCAGTGCTCTGTCTGCCCTTTCAGGCAGCTTTGCTTTATAATGCAAGGAGCTTTTTTTCCTGGCTGATGATGTTACCTCCTGCACTGATACTTGAAGCAGAAATGCATAACTGGTTTGGGAATATGATTTGGAGCTGAACTGGCCTTTTATAGTATCTTGTGCTTGCATTGTGAACTCCAGTTCTCCCTGCAGGTCTCTTCTGCCCAGTTCAGGGAGTCTCATAGCAGCCTGCAGTCTCTCCCACAGCACACGATGTCCCAGGAGACACGGGGTGGGTCTGTGCTGTGCATGGCACTGGGTGCCTCACCTGCAGGACAGCACTGGCAGCCTGCGGTGGAATCATCAGCTCTGCCCTGGAGGTCCAGAAATCTGGGGCTCTGCTTCATGCACAGGGCTTGCCATTGCATGTCTCAGCTGCCATCTAGGTTATCTAGCTACCAGAAGAATGTGTTTTGCAGTGTTGTTTTGAGGAAGAGTGGAATTTTTTACTCTGCTCCTGAAACATCCTGGGTGAGCAGTTGAGGGGGGGGATGCCAGGATGCAGATCCCTAAGCCATTCTGTTGTGGGTGCTGTGGCTCTTCCAACTGCAGTTGGTGGCAGGTGATGTAGGAGCCTCGCTCCCCTCAGCTTGGCAGAGCCAGCACTACACAAACAAATCCTCTGCCCATCACCCCTCTGCAGACTGCGAGGCTGTCAGGGTCAGGTGTCTGATCTTTTCCCAGCGTCTCAGGTCAAGGATCAAAGGGAGGATGGCTTTTGCACCAGGGAGTCTGCAGCAAGGGACTGCCATGTGGGATCTCGCTGGTTTTCCGCAGTCACTGCCTGGACCAAAACCACTCTGTTTTGTCTCTCGAGGAGGCTGAACTCCCCCTCTTCTGCCGTTAGGGGCCGGCCTTTCCCAGGCAGAGGAGCAGCCCCGTTGCCCCCAGCAGCAGCCTTAGGTCCTGTTCCAGTTCAGGATCCCAGCAGAAGTGTGGGTCCCGAGGGACTCCCCACCCCACCACAACTCTGCAGAGTGGCTCAGGAGCTGCTCTTCCCAGCCACCCTGGCAAGGAGATAGCCAAGAGGACCACAGTGGGGAGTGTGGCTCTGGCCATGGCAAGGCAGCAGCTGAGTCCAGGGCCTTTCAAGCTGTTTCTACAAAAGTTAAGCAACTCTCTCCTGATTGTCCTGAGACACGTGCTATAAAGAAGCAACCTTTTTTTTCCTCTCTCGTCACAGTTCCTTCCCTCCTGTGAGGAGCTTCATGCCATTGCCTGGCTCCTGCAGCATCCTTTACCCCATTTGTCTGTGAGGAGCAGTATTGTGCTGTCCCCCTTTCCTGTGTGGTGGCTCTAGTCCAGCCTTTTTACTGAGTTTTTTCTTTTTTTGCTGCAAAAGGAAAAAAAAATTGGGGAAAAATATCATGGGGCAGCTGAGAGAGGCAGGGAGCAGCTTTCCAGTACACCTCAGAAAATAATCTCTCTGAGCTAAATGCCTGAGGTGCCCAAGACATCTTGGGACATGAAGAGAGGTCATGGTAAGGACAAGAGGAAAAGAAACCGCTACTGAGTCAGAGGAACTCTGCCCCAATGTTCTTTCTTGCTGTGGCTGTGGGAAAAGGGTCTGTCCCATGGGTGGTGTCAGGGCAGGAGGACTGCGCGTGCTGGGTGGAGCAGACTTGGGTTTGCCCTTCTGGAAATGTCACCAGCCCTTTGTCACTTGGGAGTTGAGGCAAAAAAGCAGAAACATCATGAGGGAAGGCCCTGCAGCTCAGCCAGGCTTTTGCTGCCTGCCCAGAGCAAGGGGAAGCTGGAAGCCTCTACAGAGCCCCTTTGTGTTGGCCAGCACTGGTAGACCAGTGCGAGCTCATCTGGGATTGCACAGGGTTTATCAGCAAGAGTGTCTCTGCTTGGAACGTCTCAGAGCTGGCTGTGCTCAGGGCAGTGCAGGGGGATGCTCAGGAACCATAGCCATGTGGGTCCCAGGGAAAAGGGATTCTCCTGCTCTTGACACACTCCACATCTTGCTGGCCACCCCGTGTGCTCCTGAGCCCTTTCCTCACGCTCTCTGGGCAGGGAGTTCCGTGTGTGAGAAAAATGGAAACCTGTACTACTCTGGTTTGCCATGGAGAAAGTTCTTGGTTCTTCCTTTCTAGTTTCAAATGCAGCCAGTTCCCCTTTCTGGAAGAAGGGGTGCAGGTCCCATGCTGCCCAGCAAGCTGCCTGGGGCTCCCTGGCACCCGCCTGAGCACTGCCTGCTCCTTTCTCTTCACAGTGGGACTTTGAGGATGTGATGGTGCAGTGGAGCCAGCCCAGCCCTGCTGCTCAGCCATGCTCTGTGCTGTGTCCAGGCACCTTCAGATGAGCTGCAGCCCCTCCAGGCTATCCAAGCACCTCAGCCGAACAAGCAATAAGCAGCAGAAGGTGCTTCTTTGGGGCTCTCTAGGGGAAGGTGAGAAGCTCTGGGTTGCCACCACAGGCTGCCATGCTGTGCCTGAACACTGCCTGGTGGAGCGGGGACAGCTTCCAGCATCCTTCACACTTGTCCTGCTGCAATATGGCATGGGGGGTCCGCCTTTCTTATCACTGATGGCTTCCTTCTCTGGAACAGAGGCTTTGAGAGAGGTGCAGCCTCACAGCTGGATTCAAACCCATCAGTCCCCTCTTGTGATTGCGCTTCTCTTTCCCCCTGCATTTGGGCTTACAAGCCATGCCCAGTGGAACTGAAGCCAGCTGATCCATCCAGCAAGGCAGGAGAAAGGGACAGTCCCCACTCTGGCTCACTGCTGGTGGCCACCACCCTTCCTAGTGATCCCTGGCTGCAAACTTTAGCACCAGGAGTCATGGACCAGTGAGATGGAAACTCATCCAGCAGGTTGAGTATGTCTTCAGTGCTCTATGGTGGGAGCTGCTCCATCACTCACGGTCTGTCCTCTAAGGAAGAAAGAAATGGAAGACCATGGTGTTTCAATGCCTTGGTCAATTCTCATCAAGCTCTGCTGCCTGGTACTGCCATCCCTCTGAATGAACTGCTGAGCTGGCACCTGCCTTGGGCAGTGTAAAATGTACAGCTCATGAATGGGGTGAGGATGGGGCCTGGGGCCACCAGACCCTGCCTGGTTTGCCTGCAGCAGCAAAAAAAGCCTTTGCAAAACTCCTGCTGATAAGAAGGGCCTGCATTCATATTTCTAAAGGCCTGAGCACATTGGAGAGTGGCAAGGCTCAGAAATCCAGACTCCAGACAATGGAAAGGCTGGAAACATAAAGGAAAGGAAATTCTTCTGCTGTATTGCCTTTCCTATGGCGATAAGATAACCTCAAGTGAAACAAAAGTCTCTGTGGCAGACGCTGGGGTGGGCACCTCGGCCGCTCTCTAAAGTGCAGGAGGATGTCCGTGTGAGCCGGAGCTCCCGAGCCGGCGGGTCTGGCTGTCACACAGCTGTGCAATGGCCATGGTGTCCCCAGTGCTTCACAGTGACAGGTACCCTGGCTCCTGCTCCATCCCACAGGCCTGTCTGTGTCCTTCATTTACACACTTGCAAGAGAAATCGTAGAACAGTTTGGGCTGGAGGGGACCTGCAATGACCATCTAGTCCAACACCCCTGCCATGAGCAGGGATGTCTTCAACTAGATCAGGTTGTTCAGAGCTCCATCGAATCCTGCCTTGAATGTTTCTTTGGATGAAGCAACTACCACCTCCCTGGGCAACCTGTTCCAGTGTTTCCCCTCATTGTAAAGAATTTCTACCTTATACCTTGTCGCTCTGATTTTTTAGAGTGCTGTGTTTATAGTTGGTAGCAAAGGTTCTCACAGATTTTGTGTAAACAATCCATGTTTCTATAACTGGCCAAGGACTGTTTTGTACTTTGGATGTTGTTTTTCATTCTTCTTTCTGGGGTGGAGAATGTAATGAACTGTGTTTCTCACCTATGGAATTTGAGAGGTGGCAACCTCCTTGTCCAATCCATAACTGTCTGTAAAAAGGTACAAATATAAGAATAAAGAGAGGCTGGGTCTCTTTTTGCTCTCGGCCCGGCCTTGGTGGCTGACCTCCTGAGTTGCCTATTTGTCTCGTGTCTGACAGAGCAACAATACCTAATCTAAATTAATCCTCCTTCAGCTTAAATCTCTTACCCCTTGTCATGTCACAACAGCCTCTAAAATGTTTGTCCTCATCTTTCTGGTAGGTCCCTTTCAAATACTGAAAGGCAAGTCTAAGGTCTGCCCCAAGCCTTCTCCTCTTCAGGCTGAACAGCCACAACTCTCTCAGCCTTTCCTCATAGGAGAGGTGCTCCAGCCCTCTGATCATCTTTATGGCCTCCTCTCGACCTGTTCCCACAGGTCCATGTCCTTATGTTGGGGACCCCATAGCTGGGCACAGTACTGCAGGTAGGGTCTCACCAGAGCAAAGGGGCAGAATCCCCTCCCTCACTTGTTGCCCATGTTGCTTTGGATGCAGTCCAGGACATGTTTGCCTTTCTGAGTTGCCAGTGCACATTTCTGGCTCGTACCCAGCCTCCCATCCACCAGCACCCCCAAGTCCTTGGCAGGGTTGCTCTCAATTTGTTCTATATTGATATCAGGGGTTGCCTCAACCCAGGTGCAGGACCTTGCATTTGCCTTTGTTCAACCTCATGAAGTTCCCATGGACCCACTTCTCAGGCTTGTACAGGTCCCTCTGGATGGCATTCCATCCTTCAAGGGGGTCAGTTGTATCACACAGATTGGTGTCTTGCTTTAAATTTTACTTTAAACACTATAGAAGAGCTGAGAAAAATGAGGCCACAGTGTTTGCCAGTGATACATTTCTGTTGGGTGTATGAACATCCCAAAGCTGGTGACAGGTGTTGAGAGCACTGCTGAGTGGCTGAGGGACAGAGTGACAGGTTATAGGTGTTATACATTTTGTTTCAGAGTGGGGGGACGGGGACACAGTGGTGTCCATGCAGGCAGGGGTGGGAGCAGGATGAGGTGCTGCCAAAGAGGAGGTTGGTCATGGGAGCAGTGCTGTGTGGGAGCTGGCTGGGAAAGGGCTGGAAGAGAACCTGATGTGTGTACAGCACTGGGCACCCCCCACTGCCCAGAGCTAAACAGGCCACGAGAAGAGGCACGAGGGGCACAGATGGCATCTCAGTAAGGATAGAGATGAGCCTCTGCAAAACTGTCCTGTCCCAAAGAGGGGATGTGAGGCCTGGGTGCCATTGGGACAGCAGAGGAAAGGAAAGGAGGAGTGTCTCTGCTGTGTCTCAGAGTAAGGGGACAGGGAGACCTGAAGTGAAGCTGGCTAGAGCCAAATTCAGATTACAGCCTGCAGGCTCAGAGCAGGCCCAGATTAAGTGCGGAAATCATTGTAGGCTATTTTGGGCAGCAAGACTGGGATGAATGATGAGAGGAGTTCAGGGAGGCAGGCCAGGGCTGGCTCTTTGGCTCAGGAAGCCTCCAGGCTGTGGCCCTGGGAGTGGCAGGGTGGGCTGCAGGAGGTCACTGTGTGCTGACATGCTCTGTGCTGGCTCCAGAGGCCTGTCCCAAGGGATGCCTTGGTGTTCCATCATTGACAGCTGCACTTCAGAGAGCAGTGGCATGGGTGCTGTGCCTGGCAAGCAGTGCCTGGTCCCTTCTTGTGGGGGTCCCAGGGTGGGAGCCACAAAGGGGCACACTGGTGCTTGGTCAGGCTGTGGGAAGGGACATTTCAGGGATCTGGCAAAGAGAGGAGCTGCACAGGAGGGGCTGGGGCACATCATACACTCGTGTGGTTTGCAACTTTCCAGCAGCTGCACTTGTCCTCTGCCCTGAGATCAGTGGCCTCAGCCCTTTCAGATCTTGTATTCAGTCCACCTGGGGTTTTCCCATTTGGTTTCACTCTGACAAGCCAGCTCTAGAAAGCAGAGGGCTGAGCTGTAGGCATAAGGAGACATGCAGGAATCAGCAGCAGCTTTGCTGGGATGGCTGTGACACTTACAGCACCTGTCAGTCTCTCCCTTCATCCCGTCCTGGGAAGCAGGAGCCAGCAGCAGAGTAAAAAAGGGCACAAAGCACCAAAGCACCAGGTAGGTGTTGTACAGCTGTGCAACATGGTTTGCTGTAACTTCTGCCTGCTCCCAGTAGCCCTCACTGGCTGCTTCTGCTGGAGTATTTGGAGTGCTACCACTGGCACCAGAACCTCTCATGGAGATCACCCCACCAGCAACCACAGCTGTGCTTAGGGGGATGAAGAGCTTCCCAAAGCATTGCACAAGCAGTGAGGTTGGCTGCAGGCATCCATTGTGGCCCCAGTGCTGTTTCCTTCCCAGGCAGGTGAACTGAGCAGGCAAGGCCAGGGTCCCCCATGGGACATCATTGCAGGATCATGCTGGCTGTCCCGCTGGCATCAGTCACCCTGTGGGTCTTCTCCTGTCCCTGTGGCTTGCAGCAGAGTTGAGCCAAGCACCTGCTGCTCTCTACTCTGCAGGGAATGCAGTTTGTGGACTGAAGAGGTTTTTGGTCCTCATGAAGGGTCCCCAGATGGCCTTGCAGCAGCAGGGAGTGCAGAGATCACAGGAGTGCCCTGCTCTCCTCCCTGCACGGACACTTTGCAGGCAGAGATGGGTTCATGGGTGGCTCTTAGATTTCCTGGTGAGATGACGTAAGCTCTTCAGGTGATGATCCTCTTTGCCCTGGGACTGGGAACAATGTGTCTCCTGTTGCAACAGGTATTTCAGGGCCCAAGCTGTCCCTGGGGTCAGGCTGAGTGTCCCAGGGGCAGGATGGCCACTGGCCGCACTGGATCCCCTGTGTGGTGACAGCACTAGGCCGAGTGCCTTTGAAGTGCCCTGCCGTGCTCTCTGCTCCACTCTTGGACAGGATCTGAGCAGCCATTGTGCAAAGCAAAACAAACCCTTCCTATCTGTCCCAGGCTCAGAGTGCAGCTCTGCTTCCAGCTGTGAGGCTGCAGAGCCAGTGCAGCTCTGCCAGAGACCGCTGATAACCATCTCCCCTTGCAAAAGAGTTCAAGTCCCTGCTCCAGGCGGGCGATGTCACCTTATCAGCACTTGAAGGCTCCTGATAAAGGGATCAATCAAACTTCAGCTGCATTCCCACCTGCAAACACAATGTACTGGGTGCAGCCAAGGTGAGGGTGGCCGGGCCCCGGTGCTCCCTTGCCTTCGGGAGGGTCATGGCTGCCCAGACTCCGCAGGGCACAGCCAGGACTGGGAACAATAGTGGCCACTGGCGACCACGGAGTGGGTGATTACCGAAAATCATGTGCTCACCCCGGCCGCTGCAGCGACAATTTGTCAAAATCCCGTTTTCCTTTCCCTGATAAGATAGGGCTTGAGGAATACAATAATGCTTTTCTGAGATACAATCGTGGCTCTTCTACCGGGCGCACATGCAGGGGAAGCTAATTTTGGCCATGCCGTTTTGGCAGGGGCCAGGAGGAGACTTCTGTCTGTGCCAGGGCCACTGCGCAAGGGACAGGACAACTCTCTGAGCCCTGAGGACTAGGACAGCCCTGGGGGCAGCAGGGTCACTGCCCCTGTGGGCTGGCACACTTCCTGCTCCCTGGGGTACTCCTGGAAGCTGCTATAGCTGCAGAAGGAGCTGTTGCTGCTGGCTTCATGATAGGGAGCTGATAGGATGTGGCCCAGTGCTGCAGCCCTACCAACACCTACTAAGCCCTGTCAGAGACTGGGGCAGCCACGGGCAGCAGTGCTTGCCTTGCAGGTACCCAGCACATGTAGCTGCTCCCTCACACCCTCTTCCCCCTGCCCCATGCTTTGAACATTATCCCACCCCAGGATGCCAGGCCAATGTTCACACCCTGGCCAAGGAAAGCTGCCCATTCCCAGCTGTCTGTTCCATGGTAAGCTGGCCAAGCATGGGCAGGAAAGTGATTTTGGCTGCCTGCTGCAAGCCAGTCCCTCCACAGGCAGCTCCAGTGCCACCACAGTCTCAAGGGGAAAGGAGTAAAAGGCACCATTGACAAAGGCAGACCTTATGCAATTCCCAGCCTCCCTGGGAACCAGACCCTTCTAACAAAATATACAATATTTGTAGGTGGTGGATCTGGCTTTCCTCGGGAGGATAAAGAGAAGCACACCCATCTGGCAGAGCTGACGTTTCCATTTTGGCATGTTGCTTGGGATGCACTTTCTGCACAGTTTGAAATCTGAGCATAATCCTATCTTCATGAACCACATTCACTAGTCTGATAATGTGACCCCACAAAAGGTCAATGGAAAAGTTAATATAATTTATTGGCTGATTTAAAAAAAAATCTAATCATCACTTTTTCCTTTTTCCTGACCCCCCACCCGCACCCAGTGCCCTGCTGACATTTTCCAGTCATTCCCAAAACAATGGCCAGGGTGGGAATGCTCTGAGCGGGTGCAGCTTTAGAGAGGCTTTTCCTGAGGGGCTGCAGATGCATCTGCCTGCTCAGCCCCCTCCTCTGAGAGGTGTGTGGGTGGTGATGTGCTCAGCCAAGGTCACCAGCCTGCCCAGGGACAGGGCTGGCACCAGGTCAGCTTTGGGCAGATCTTGTGGTTTCAGTGTTTGCTGTGTATCCTCTGCTCTCTGGGGTGACTGGAGTTCAGCTGCTTCGGGCTGTGAGGAGACACCTCTGTTGTTGATCATCTCTGCCACCTGTGTAGCTGAGGAGAGTAGGGAAGGAGGATCCAGCCAGATTCCTGGGACTCAGGCAGTCTTGGATGAAGCCATCAGGGTCCGCAAGAACCCTTCCCACGGACACAGCAGTGGGAGTCTCCATCGGCACAAGCTCTGCTGCTGCCAGGGAAGGCTGCAAGAAGCCCCAGCGCAGTGCCCCAGGGGTGAGCTCCCCTGCACGGCTGTGCTGTCACACAAGCGCTCCTCTTCTTGCACTGCCCTCCCTTTGGGTTTCCCAGCCACCGAGAGCACCCACCACACGCTCAGTCCGGGGTGCAGAGCCCCAAGAGCTGTTTGGAGCAATTAAGCAGCCAGGTGTTTGTCAGGGCATGACCTGTCCTGGGGAGGCAGACGAGCTTG
Organism: Drymodes brunneopygia; assembly: GCA_013400955.1. Lineage (NCBI taxonomy): Eukaryota > Metazoa > Chordata > Aves > Passeriformes > Petroicidae > Drymodes > Drymodes brunneopygia. The sequence continues at coordinate 444,420 of VZTZ01034838.1, forward strand.
CTTGTTAGGGTGGAGCTGCAAAAGTAATTACGAGCTGCAAAAATAATTAGCCCTTCTTATTCTAAAACCTCACGGATAGAGAAGAAAGGACCCCAGAGGGCAAGGAATGGTGGAAAGGATCCAGCGGCTTCTTTCAGCATTAGCTGCTTCTTCCAAGTCGTGGCTTTGGAGCTGCCACGCTGCAGAGTCGAAGAGAGAGCATTGGGAAAGCATCTTCTGGCAAGAGCCGGGGAAGGAGAAAGCCCAGAACTGCCCATTCCTGTCAGGCTGCAGCACTGCGAGGTCTGTCAGGGTGCTGCCACGGCTGTGCATGCAAACCCTGGCTCCAGTCAGCCAGTAACTGTCCTTGCCGGCCTCTTCACAGCGCTGCTCGAGGCCTGGCTATTGCCGAGGAAAGACTGAAGAGATGGAGGGAGCCTGAGCAGCATGGCTTGGAAAGCAGAGGGCAAAGGAAACACAGGTAACTCCTCAAGTCGGTAGTTTCCGAAAAGCAAACTGAGGTTCTAACCTTGTGCTTTGTAAAGCTGGTTTGTGTTCGGGGCTGGCCGTAGCCTGGGGGCTCCCTGGCTGTGCAGCTCTGCCTGCTGCCCGCCCTGCCTGGCACTGTGGGGTGCTGCTCCCCCAGCAAACCCAGCCTCCCCGATGCGGGGGAACTGGAATCCCACACTGTCAGTGCTCCCCTGCCTTGCTCTTCAGCGTCTTGAAGGTGAGCCCATCTTCCCCAGCCCTTGCATAAGATGCTCTTTGTCCATCAGCACATTTAGCTCCTGCTCTGTTACAGCTGCTGCCAGGCCATGGTGGGCAGGGAATGCCAGTCCTGACAGCAGCAATGCTGCCGGTCTGCGGGGCAGATGGGGAGCCACCGGGGCATCACAGGGCACTGCAGAAGCACAGATTCTAATAAACTCATGGACTTTGTCCATTTAGTTGAAATAACAGAGATGAAAAAGTTATTGAGGATGACTGATGGTGGGTCAAATGACCAGACAGTGTAACCTGCTTCATTCTCTGAGGCGCCATGCCAGGGAGAAGAGCTGTTCACAGGCTTTGATTCCTGTCCTCTCTGAAAGCAGAGCCTTTGGAGAGCACGAAGCAGAAGAAAGGCTTCCCAGCCCTCAGCTTTGTTGTAACAGCATCGACTGCCAGTCTGCCAAGCGCTTTCCCAGGAGGTGCTGTGAGAACAAGGTTGCAGAAGTCACTTCAGCATTAATTGCTGATCTGCCCTGGACCATACTAAAATTGTGTCCAGTTTCCAGGTACAGCAGGGGTTACAAATTGTCCCTGGCAGGACGGGGGCATCTTGGTTTGGGATCTGTGCTGAAGTCCTGGAGAAGCTGTGGATGCCAAATGCTCCTGTTCCTGCCCATGTTGCAGTCCCTGGTGACATGGCTGTAACAGAGAGATTTGTGTTTGGGTATCTGGTGGGAGGGTGTCCAAGGTGTCTCCTCACGCTGGATTTCAGAGCACTTCAGCTCCTTTCTGCCATCAGAGATGGCCAGGACAGTAATCTGTGTGGACCTCCAGCCTGGCCCAGAACAGCTGCAAGATTTGCTGCTTCTCTGCAAATGATGTTGAAGGACAGAAGGTGAAATCAAGGGGTTTAATATGCTGTAAAAATCAAGTCCAGGTTTTGGGGGTTTTTTTGTTTAGTAGGGTAACTTTGCTGTGATAAATAGGTCTCAGAAGCTGGGAACCCAAACAGCAATAGTTCAAAGACATTTTTCCAGTCCACACATCTAAAGCTGCTCATCACAGCACAGCTTTATTGGGCGAAGTGTAACAGGGATCGTGTCCTCACTTCCTGCCAAGGGTATAAGAGCAAGGCACTAATTCACAGATCTTGAAGAATGTGACAGTGGTATTTCAGCAGCTCTAATGCTCTGCAGCCTGTGAAAGCTGCACAGTAACTGAAAGGAAATATCTTTGTTTTTATTCACTTGGCTTTATTCCTAATTCACTCTTTGATGCCATCAGCCTGGGATAATAAGTTTTCAGAGATATGCTTGATATTAAGGAAATGAGTCTGATTAAGTCCTTTAAACATACTTTGAGAGAGAAATGTACAACAATAGAGATATTAAAGGTCCTATTTTCAAGCAATTATAATATGAAATCAAAACATCGAGCTGCTAGATGGTGAGATCCATTAGCAGTGTATGTGCATTCTTCAGCTGGAGAGGGTATCACCTTCTTCAGCTAGGAAAGTTGCCAGAGAGCTTGAATCTGTCCTCTGTGCTGGGTGGGCACTGAGCAGCAGATTCATTTCACAGTAAAATACTTGCAGTTAAATAATAAAAGCACAGACACTTGCCCTTTGCCCGTTGTATTCTGCTGGGTAGAAGTGATGGTTTCTCAAGAGTCTCACATTCAAGGTTTGTATGTGGGAGTTTTTTAGCTCTGTTTAGATAGTTGCTTTATTTTTCTTAGCAGTCCTGGAGTAGTGTAAATCGGTTACCTAGTTTATGCTGTCCATTGATGAAGGTGAAACTCCCCCCGTTTACTGGGAATACTTCCCAGTGAATTCAGCAGCGTCGCAGGTACCTACTGGGTACCCTTGGCAACTTTTCCCTGTGACTGGGACAACTGCCACCAAACTCAACCCTCTGTCATAGTGTGGCAGCCTTTGCTCTGCTGTTACCATCACCAGTGCTGATGTGGTGCCTGAGGATTTCAGCCCAGTCCACAGGCTGGGTGTGACAAACCCTATGCAAGCCATCAGGAAAGTGGTGTCCTTGGTAGAGACAATCCCTTAGTGAGCTTTGGTGTGTGTGCTGCACGGCAGCTTTAAGAAATTATACAGTGGTGTGAAAGCAGATTAAGACACTCAGATCCCACTTTGCCTTAGGAATGATGTGAACTAGGCAAAGGCTGGCAGTCTTACTTGACTGAAAGACTTCTGCCTTATTTTAAAAAAAGGAGAGGGAAAGGGACAACAAAAGTTGTAAAGAAAGTACCAACAAAAAGGATGCGCCAAGTAGCTCCACAGTGATTCATTTACAGCTCTGTGGCAGCAGGGAGCCTGCAGAGGAGAGTGGAAGATAACTTCTGTGGAGGGAATAGTCTTCAAAGGACCCGAGAAGGAATCTGGAGACAGGTGTGACCTCCTTTACGGCTTCCCATGGCAGTAATGGGGCTAGCGAGAAGAATGGGAAAGCACAGTATTATTTATTTCATCAACTATAAAAAGTGACTTTTTAAGATCTTGTTCAAGTAAATGGAGCAATGAATTCTCCTTTGCCTCTGACTGCTGTTGAAGACATGCGACTTACTAGATATGCTGCTCTTGTAATGGAAATAACTAGCCAGGCTATTTTAAGCCAAGAACTGGATGTCTGGGAAATGGGGGGAAAACGATTGGGTGGCACAAGAGAAAAGAAACTTCATCTGTGACAATCTTGGGCACTTTGTACAATTTCCTCTTAAAGCGGTTTCACAGTCTCATCTGGCAGAGAAGTGATAAATTGTTCAACAACTCAGGCTTGCCAAAGTAGTTTAAGGAGCTTTCAAAGGAAACTTTTAAAGACTTGTGGCTTTCAACTGCATGTGAATCATCTTGAAGAGTGAAACTGTAATTGCTAACCACCGTTTAATGGGTCACCATTTACCTGTCTGTGTGTTCATGAGCTCTGGCACTCAGTTCAAGAGTCTGATGTTCCCGTGCAGATCCCATGCCCGTGTCAGAGAGCCCAGAGGGATGGCACTGCTGTTGCCAGCTACTGAACTTGCAAATCTAAGCTGGCAAGAAACTGAGGTCAGGGAAAACACATAATGGTAGGAAGAGGCATGTCATGTCCACACACACAGCCAAGGCATGGAGCCTCTCAGCCCCTTATGAGGCTCTTTTTATTTGCCTAAGGCTGTACAGGGATTAGAGAGAGTGGGCTATGGGGATTTTATCCCCCATGTAACACCCTTGCCAGGAAAGTCAAACAAACAGAGCCAGAGGTGTCCCACAGGAGGCCCCACAGCTGTCCTCAGGGAAGGCTTGTTGGTACAGGGCTAGCAGAGGTGTGCTTGCAGAATTTGGGACCAGATGTTGCCAGCTGGCTGCTGGTGCACTGCAGAGGTGGGTCTCATATCCTCCTCTGAGCTAAGGCACATATTTATACAGCCCTACCAGAAAAGGCAGGGTGGAACACGCTAATACATACACATTAAAGAGACTGAATAAATAAACAGTAGGTTTTGATTTATTTTCTCTGCTACTTGGATATCTTAGTTTTGGCACAAGATAGATTTCATACACAAATGTGATCCCCAGATAGCTTCTTGTCCTGCCTGATTTAGAAACCATGTGCAAAGGAGAAAAACTTCACAAATATTCTTAAAGCATAATGATATTTATGCTGTTTATTGCCAAAGCCCATAAAATCCTTGGCCCCCTCCAGCTAGGTAATATACAGTAGGTAAAAATGCTGGTCTCTGCCCTGGAGGATTTACAGTTACAGATGAGAGATAACAGTGGGTACAGTCAGACTGGGAAAGCACATAAAATGTGATTAGTCAGTCTGAGACTCACTAAATGCTGTACACTTAATGAGCATTGTTCAGCTCATTTGTGCCTCATCTGGGAGAGTGCAGGCTTCAGTGGGGCAAAGCCGGACACAGAAAACAGCGAACACCCTCGGCACTGGGGAAAAGGTGCTGGGAGGGAGCAGTTGGGAAATGTCATGTGTAAGAAATGTTCTGGTCACAGAAAGTTGTAAAGGACTTGTAAGTTTTGTTATTAAGTGGGACTTGTACCTAGTTCAGGTTCAGGTGGAATATATGTAACTGTACCATCAAAATAGTCATGGGAAGCCTGTTAAGAAAGCCTGCAGGACTTACCACTCCTCCTGTCCTCAAGCCCCAAGCTGCTTACCTCCTCCCACTGAGCAAAGTCTGGGGGAATTACACTGGCTCTGAATGGCTATAACATTTCCAGAAGCACTGACAATGCTGGATTGTGTTCTCTGGCTCATTTCCTCCTGCTAACCAGTCTCTCTAAGGTGAACTGAATGGAGAAAAATTGTTTTTCTTGTAATTTCTCTTGTAATTTATTTTCTTCTATTTTTTTCTACCAAGTTAAACACCTGATGTTTTAAAAGCACTGAATGCTGTGATTTCTAGGTGTATATCTAGAAATAACTCATGATGCCCTGTGAGTGGTCCCTTCCCTAGGGAAGCTGCAGCCAGGAATGCTGCAGGAGAGCTGAGGTTGCCAGGCACTTCCAGCAGTACAAACCAGAGTGACGCCAAGAGAGCAGGAAAGCAGGGAGTGTGCCAACCACAAAATTAATCTCTGAGTTAATAAAAGCCTGCATGGTTTGAGGTTTGTGAAGCAATAAACGAGTTCAAATTTGCCAGCGACTGAAAAAGAAAAGCAATTAGGTGTTAAGGGAAACCTTCTAATGGGGATAAAGATAATACATTAGGATATACAATGGGTTGAAAAACGTGATGAGAAATTAATCTTTAATTGAAAATTACTAAAGGAATTTTGATGAAGAACACAGAAATGTATATATCAAAGCAAACCTTTTAACTCCTTTTACTAATAGGGAATGACAGAATAAGAGCTTCTGTTTAATAGCACTAATAACTTCATAATATTTATCCTCTGAGTCATATGATAGGCTCTTTTTAGCAGTCAATACTTCATCCAAAAAAAAAATCTCCTTGGCTTCTCCTCATGGTAGTAATTTCTAGGTCTGCATGACCTAGAAAGCTGTTTCTACTAATGTTTTACCTCTGTTTTTTCAACACTCAGGCAGAAGGGTACCCATTTCGATCTCCACACATTTCTATGACTCTACCTGGGACACTGCTAGCAAGTTTGCAAGGCTAAACTGAGTTATGAGCAAAAGTGAGCCTGAGGAAATACCCCAGAGTGATCCAAATGGAATCTGGGGGAGTCCTTCATCAGTGTGCTGTTAGGTGACTCAAATGCTCACAATTTCAGTGGCATCAAAGAAGGCTTTTCTGGTTTTAAAACAAAACATCTTGAAAGGGAAGAATAAGCAACAGTAAAACAAATATAGACGGGAATTTGGCAAGCTGATAGCAATGGGTAGTTTAGCAGTTTGCAAAAGGGGTAACTAGCTAGGGAAATTAAATGAAAATATATTGGCCAGTGCCATTGGTCACCATCCAGTGGCATTTCCTTGTGGCACAAAGAAAATCCTAGCAGTGATTTGAGTTGGATGTTGGACAACAACAATTGTAATTCAATGAAAAAAAACCCTGAAATTATTCAGGTTTTGATTTTTGTTCTTTGTTTAGAAAGACAGAATGCTGCCACCATATCTAATTTGAGGTATTTTTGTCTTTCATATGTAACCAGAGTAAATGAAAACCACTGGTCAATACCCATCTTTAAAACTTTCATGCAGAAGTATTTTAAGAATTGCCTGAGAAGATCACCAACCCCTTAGTACTGCTTTCTTAGTAAATACTATGTCACTGAGAGAATCAGGGGAAGTGACTCTTGAGTCATTACATAAAACCCAGTAACTGGCATGTCCCAGGTAAGCAGGGACAGAAGCTTGGCCAGGCTTACACCAGCCTTTGGCAAGAGCAGTGAGGAGGTGGTCAATGAAGTGTGCAGTCAACAGAGAACTGAACTGTGACAATACTAGTCAGCACATTAACAGAAAATAGATGTTTTTAGGGGTTTTTTGAGTAGAGGAAGGCATCCATCTGATTTGAGTCAGAGCAGCTCAGCATTATGCCTGATGTGTGGCTGCCAAAGGGGGCAGTTTTGTTTCTCATTTCTTTTCCTCTCAATCCTTTAGACAGTGGTCACATGAGTGAATCAACTCACCAGGTCTTTCTATGACTTTCAGAATTTCCTGCTGGATTCCCGTGCTAGGCTGACTCACCCCAGAGCTGTGGGGTCACTGGAGCTGTCACAGGAATCCCAGAGTGGTGCTGGGGTGATGTGATGTTCTCCCACATGGATGTAACCCCTGTTCAGTCACTGCTGGGGTTGCATGCAATGACATGTAACAGTCAATGGCTCCCTTCATCTGCAATGGAGAAGAAACACTGGAAAAAAATTGTACTATGTGAAAATAAACATAGATCCTATTGTGGCTTACAAATCCCCTAAATGATTTGCAATGCTCTTCAAAACTGAGCAGACAGTTGACAGAAGGGATGGGTTATTAAAAGCAGGTGTACATAGGACAATAGGAAAGACCCCGTGTCTCATTTCTGTCAGGTTGAGGGGAACAGGAGCTGAGTGACCCACTGTGGGATTGGGGTTGTGTGCAGCACCTGAGCTGGGGTCTGGAATGGAGCCCTGCGGTGGGTGGTGCCTCTGTGGCTGTGCCCCAGGGCACTCATGCCCCACAGGGATCTCCCTGAGGTGATCCCCACCCTCTCTCACCACTACATAACATACCCAGTGGTCATACTGAGTGGGGTGTGCAGAGCTGCTCATCTGGTGCCTGTCAGTCCTGCTGTGGTGTTCAGTTGTGCTGGATGGAGCCAAATCCCCCAACAGCAGCTGCAAAGGTCTTGGCCTGCTGTTGCTCCCCATCCCATGACAATGGAGAACCGAAGGTAACGTGGAGGGTAACTGGCAGAGCTGGACCTGACTCCCCAGAGGTGTCTGCCCTGCAGCTTTTAGGGGCAACACCCAGCCTGCAGCGCCTGCAGGACACCCCATGGCCAGCACACATGGCCTGGGGGACCCCCGGGAGCCTCCATTCCCGTCCTGCAGTGGGGTCCTGCAGCCCAACACCCAATGCTATCCCTGTCCCAAGGGGGATGGGCCACCCCAGCCTTGTCCTCGCATCCATGTCCCCCCATATCCGTGTCCCCCATATCCATCATCCCCCATATCCGTGTACCCCCACATCCATGTCCCACCACATC
>VZTZ01034838.1:452499-534069 GCA_013400955.1 Drymodes brunneopygia
CCGGGCGGTCGGGACCCCCTCGGCAGCTCGGGCAGTTCTCCTGTGCCGCTTCCTCCGTTCTCTCAGCCCGGCCCCCGTACTGCCGACGGTCCCGGTTATCGCACACCGCGCGTTCCGCTGCCTGCGCACACGTCAGCGTGTTCTGCAGTGCCGGGGTCAGTGAGGAATGCTGGTGTTCGTGTACCAGAGAGAAACTTTCGCAGCCCGAGATGAGGACCCAGTGCGTCTCATCTTTTTTTCAGCACATGAGTCAGTGCATTCTCCTGCTGCTGACAAAGGTTACGGAGCACTTTTCTGTCGGCTGAGCTGTGGAGACGGCTATCTCGCACTGCGAGCACCTCTGACAGCCACTGCGTCATCCCTAAGAGGAGGCCTGTTTATGCCTGTTCAGGGGTAAACAGCTACTAGGTGAATTAAACACTGAGAACTTAGACAGAATTGATACTTAAGGTGAAGAAAACTTGGTGCTACCATCAGTGCTTTGGCTTGCTTGCTGGGATCAGTTTATCCCTGCAGGTGCTGTAGTTGGAAGAGACTTTTGGAGCCCTTGAAGAAGCTGAGATAGTGTAGCCTCCAGCAGTGGGAGATGGTTAACTCTAAACTGTTCTAACATGAGTGCTGATAGTTGTCTGGCCACGCTGTCTGACTGCTTCCTCTTCTGAGGCTGCCGAGTTAGAATTCGTTGGTGTGTTTTTTTTGCACTATGCACTCACTGGAATTGTATGGTGTTTTCTTAGCAAGGGCAATCAAGATTATGTTTCATTTAGCCTATTCATTACTCTGACTGCTTTTTTTTTTTGTAGGTGACTCAGCTGTTGTATGTATGAGAATTGTCCACACACTGGCTCTTCAGACAGGTTAGCAATATTTTTCAGCCATCAGCTCCATCATGTTTGAAACAATTGCTACTTTTACCTTTTCTTAAAATTTTGTACAACACTGTTACATCCTGTAGAATATTGATTTTCTTGATTTTGTGGAGAAATAGCTTTTTTGGTATTATTTAAATTCACTCTATGGTGTAAATGTGGTCCTCGTACAGTTAATGTCCCTGTATCAGTGTCATGAGTGACAGCAGTCTGTCCTTGCTACACATATACTGAGGAAATGTTTGTCTTGGTATTTGATATGACACTGATGGCTACATAATGCTGCTTCTGTTGGCTGCTTTTTCTTGTTGGCTAATTACAAGTATAATTTCACAAAGTTTAAAGAGAATATGCTGTGCAATTGACTTGGAAATTTCTTGGTACTGGTCTAACCCTCCTGACTTCTAAAAAGCGTATCATTAACATGACTTAGTGAAACAAAAATGTCATCTATTGTTGGTGTAGTCACCTGTGGGAAAGAACACTGAATTGTGGCTACATGGAATGTTCCAGTGTGAGCACCTAGGTCAGCTCTCAAAAACTGATGTGCTCCAAGGTTATCGGTTTTTAAAGTGCTTCAGAAAATGAGTAATAAAGTTCTTTTTGTTAACTTTGGTTTTGGCCAAGGCTGACTCTTTGTGACACAAGGAGGTGTAAGCAGTGAAAGGGATCTGAGGAGTTCTGCAGACTCCAGAGCTGCTGGACAGCAGCTGCTGCCTTTCCAAATACCTCCCAGGAGCAGTGGTGCTGTTCCAAGCTCTGCTTGGTGTCTTCCAGTAGTGCTCTCTAGACTTTGAGCTCATTTTGCTCTCCCCCTTTAAATATTTTTATTAGTTAACTTCTAGGATCAGGCATCTGTTCCCCTATTTCTTTTTCATTTCTTTTTGTGAAGGTCTGTGGAGGACCTCATAGCATTGGTAGGCACTAATCCATCCGTAACCTGAAGAGAGAGGGCTGAAAGGTCCCAGCTGCCTGGTCAGGAAGCTCTCAGTGCCTGCACGGGAGCGTGGGGGCTGCCTAGCAGGAAGGGAAGTTGCATCATGATGTCTGAGTGATTGAGAAACTTTGTGATTCAGTCTTGTTCTGCTGCTGTGCCATGTGACAGGCACGGTGCATCAGACAAGCTATTTTGCTGTGTTCCTAATAAATTATTAAAAAAAAGGAAATAAAAAAAAATCTGTATCTACATGGAACCCTCAGATTATTTTTTTCCGCATTTGACTTGAGGAGGTACTGTGCTGCTGTTTTCTGTGTGCAGTATAAAACAGCCAAAAAGACATAGATTTTCTGTGGGATGAAGACCAATTCCATGTGTTCTGTGGAAGTAAAATACCTTTTTATTGTTAAAGCCAGTACAGAGGTGAAGTGTCCAGGTCATAGAGGAAATCTGTACTAGAACTGGGAGCTGACATGGAAAGGTCAGGTTTTCATCAAGCATTTTGACCATTGCACCATTGTTCCTTTCTGTGAAAACCTTCAGATAGTGTTTGCTTTATTTCTGTAAACAACAGAAATCTGCAGCAGGGGATTACTTGGACTTAGCTTGTCGAAGGTCTGTTGTAGAAATTATTACTTCTGTTGTGATAAATGTCTCTGTTGAGTGCTGTTCTCAAGCATCTTTAACTGCAGACCGGGGCGCATGGTTGTAACACTTTCCTTATTTAATGTCTGTGTGGTATGAACCTGATGGTAGCTGGCATGGAGAGAAGATGTGTCATTTCTTTATTGCCTTGTGAAACAAAGTTCTTTAGTTAAATCTTTTACAACTTTTGAGTTGGAAATTAAAAAAAAAGGGTTTCCTTAGATTTAATTTACTCAGTGCCCAAACCTTACCAACATAACATGAAAATAAGTGGTTCTGCTGTGTGTGTTTGGGCTCATCTTTTGAATGCAAGAATTGCCTTGGAAAACAGAGCTTGTATTTTAAGTGCAAGATTTTTGGGCAGGGATTACTGGTCTCCACAGTGTGGCATCTACTATGGTCAAACCTGCTTTGGGTCTGGAGTCATGTTGTTGTGCAGATAAGTAGGTTTTGTGGACTTTCAGTGGCAAAAAACCCCCAACATTTTGACTAGTGCTTGGACCTAGTTATATTTAGCATGAGAGGCTTCATACAAGACAAATCCTAGTTCAAAAATCCTAATTTCACCATAAAACATTGAAAAAAATGTTTTAAATAACAGTAATGCTAATATGTTTCCCTTTCACTGTTACACAATGAGCTAAAAATAGTTTTCATTCATAAAAAGGCTGCTTCCTTTGTTAAATAATCTGCATAGCCAAGAACAAAAATTCATTTTGTAGTAAATACTGTAGTTGTATTATAGCTCCAAGTCTGACACCTTTATTCCTGATTCAAATAAGACTATAAACTTTAATTTTTGGTAGCCGACAAGCAGGCTTAGATAAAAAAGGATGGGAGAAGATTAACAGTTTCTGTTCAGGAGTTATGGATGTGATCTGCACAAAAAGCTGAAGTGCTGGGTCTTGCTGTGCCTCTTTTAAAATGTGTAATTTCAGCACGATCTTCATGGAGTGCTGTGCACAGTTTGGGATTGGGAAGGGGTCTCCCTGGCCATGGAATCTTGCTGCTTGCTCTGAAGTGGTGTAGTGTCAATTGCATTCATAATCCTATCAAATTTACCAGAATTAGCAGCATTTGCATTCATTCTACATTTTCATTTTTTCATTGTGTTTTTAATTTGAAAGAATTTAGCCCTTTTTAAAATTTTTATGCTTCTGCTTTATTAGAATTGTGACATTGCATCTCAAAACAGTTCTTTGGAAGAGGATGTGGTACTAGAACTGGTAGCAAGTCCATTAGTTTTTAGTTGGATTGAGTTTTATGTGGTATTTAAGACTAAAAGATCATCCTTCAAAATACCCAACTCTTTCTTTTTTGACCTTTAGCAAAATTATATGGCAGTGATATTTTCAGTTTAGAGGGTACATGCAATAACAAAAATGGCAGCTCCTTCAGATTTTATTCTAGCTAGATGTCAAAATGAAAGGTGATAAATGGCAATGGCTGTGATGCAATGGCAATCACAATCAAATCAAAAGCTGATCCTTTTAAAGGATGGGAGAACAGTGTAATGGGAAGGCTTTTGAGAAACAGAGTAGTAATAGCAGCTTACAATACAAGCTTTAACTGACTTGGGATGCAAGAAGAAAATATATGTAGAGTGTGAAAGTGAGTCACATTGTGAGGAATATGGGTGGAAGAGTTGTAGGGGCATATATCACAAAGGCTGCAGTGCAAATGGAATGGCAAGGAGCAAGAGTTGTAAAAGCCAGCTACCTGTAAAAGTATGTTAGTAGTAGAAGTAGGAAGACTGGGAAATACCTCACTTGGTTTGGTGGGGACTGCATGTATCTACAGAGAGTGCAGAACATCTGAAGTGCTTAGTGCCTATTTTGCTTGTCTTCTTTTACATAGTGTGATGCAGGTGCTTAATCTTTTGAGTATTTGTGACAAGGTAGTATTTTACACTACAGTGTAGTTCCACTAAATGTTTTCTGTGTCTACTGGCCCTGATAAGCTTCACTGTACAATTCTCAGAACAGCTCAAAAATATTATCTAGAACTACTCAGAAGTACTAGAAGACTGGCAAAGGATGAGTCTTCAGACACAAGGGAAAAGAGCTGAGGAAGCTGAGTTAACAGTCTGACAGTTCAGTTTGTCTCAGTTTTTTCCATCAGTTGAGATTAATAAGCAAACATTCTATTTTCAAGTGCTTGGAAGATAGAGCAGCATGACCTGATTTGTGGGAAAAGTAATTGTGTCTGAAGTCTTAATACCTTTTCACTGCAGAGCAGAAGGCTCTGTGACTATAGCAGAAGCAGTAGAGGTTTTGTCTCCTGAATTGATTGATTTAATAATGTTTTCCCCATTTTAATGGCCTCATAAGTAAATGGAGGCATGATCTGGGGGTAGGTGATCGTATCTGCAGAACTGTAATTAACAAGTCAGTGTTAAAATGAGAAGTTATGTTGATGGATTCTGTCCTGGGTATGGTTGCCTTTAATGAAAACATTAGTCAACTGGCTGATTAAATGTGCTTATTAAATTCTCAGGGACTGTGTGTTGGAGGACATGATGAGAGTTCAAAATAACCTGAAAAATAGCATGACATTCAATAGGGACAAATGCAGAGTGCTGCACTTAGGTAGGAATTGCCAGCTGTGGAAATGCAGGGTGAGGAATAACTGGTTAGCTACTAGAAAAAGGACCTGGGGGTGTACTGGATCACAAGTTGAACATGAGTCAGTGTCATGCTGTTTTGCAGAAAAGGCAAATATCTTACTGGGATGTTTAAACAGGAGTATTGTCTGAAAGACGTAAAGTTTAAATCCATTGGCTTTATTTGCTGTTGATGTACAGTCTGTGCAGACAGCATCTGTTTTGGGTGCCAAGATTCAGAAAGAATTTGGACCACTTGGAAGGAGTTCAGAGTAGAGAAATGTGAGTGATCAGAGTTCGAGGAAACAACTTCATAAATGTGGAAGAAAATCCAAGTTATTTTTGGCAAGAGATGAGGCGTTTAGGGAGAATGTAAGAGATTTCAAGTATTTAAAAGATTTGTAAGAAGGAAATGGTGTTTTCAGTGACCATGATGGGCAGGTTGAAAGGGGATTAAGTTTCATCCCAGAAAACACCAATTAAGTTTTTAACATTTCTCACAGTTAAAACAGTACTTTAAGAAGTCTTTACTTGTGGCCATGAAGAACAAGTTTGTGTGTTTAGAAAGAGTGGTATATGGTTTGGGTTGGAGAATAGACTAAACTCACTATTAATGTCCCTTTCATCTCATTTTATAAGATTCTAGTTTTAGTTGATGCCAAGTTTGAGCCGATGAGGGAGAATATACAGAATTCTTTTTGTTAATCTCTTGGTCATATCATGTGAGTTAAGGTCTTATACGGGTTCAAATGGTTGGAACTGTGGTGCTTGTGTTGGTTTGGAAACATGGTGTTCTGGATTAATTTCTTCTCTTAAATGCTGCCTCCTGCAAATGGAGCAAGTTTTCTTGTGCTGTCAGGATGTTCTAAAGCTCCATGTGGGAGGTACTGCATGGTAGCAATGTCTCTGTGAGTTAAGCCTAGCAGAGCACTGATGAATTTCCATTCATTTTAGTAGTCTTAGTAGCTTTCAGATTACTGCTTTAGACTCAGGTGATAATCCTATTATGTTTCTCATCCATAATTACAAAGGTCTACCTTTTCGCTTTGAGCATCTCTTTGCAGTTCCCATACTGTGGTATATTCACCACTACAGGGAGCCTGAGTGAGGACAGACCCATTGCAAAGTGTAAAAGTCCAACTGCGTGTATAGCCATGCTATTTTATATATCATTATTTTTATGCACTGTTGTAATTGCTTTAGATTGTCTGCAGTAGACTGCATGACAAAACAAAGGATCCAGCGATTCCTTCTATTTCAGCAATTGATTTGTAATGTAACTGGAATGTGTGAAAACACTTCAATTAATACTATGCATTTCACTGTCATATCATGTCTCCAAATTGTTGAAGAAAAGTACAGTTACCCTTATAAACTCTGCCCTTAAGATCTGCTATGGTGTTTCATGTCAACAATAGCAAGAGCTTATTTTCTGGAGGCTGCATTTAATGCAGCAGTAGATAGCAGGAGCTGAAAGGTCAATGACAGGGATAATGGTTGGCTTCCAATGGGGAGATTGTACAGTTAAGTTGCATTACCTCCCTGACTCTACCTTTACCCCGTAATAATATTTATTGAACTGTATAACTTTTGGATACAGATTCATTTCCTGAAAAGTCCTACTACTGTTTGCTAGAGATTTTTTTTCTCTGAGCAGAGGGATAATTTTTCTTACCTCTATTTCTCAAACAGGGGATCTATTTTTATCTTAGAGGCATGGAGGGTTCTTAACATATCTGCTGTTGTCACCAAGTTGTGAAGGCTTGATCCAAAGCCCAGTGAATTCAAAGGGTTGTTCCACTGGCTTGAGCGGTTTTTGGCTGAGGGTGCTGCTGTCTGAAAGTGGTGCTTCTGTCACTAGAGCAGTACTCCAGATCTGACAAGCCAGCAAAAAGTTCTTTTCAGACCAACTGGTAATTCAAAGGGAAACATAAAAGGGCTGTCAAATGTGCAGTCTTGCAGAGTGCATTCTTTAGATTAACCCTATCATCAGTTGATCCATTTGGTGAGGACCTCAAAACCTTAAGCAGTGCTTTGAGAGAGGGTCCCGACATTACTTTCCTGCATCATAGTTGTGCTTTATTGCTAGAGGCAGCCTACTGAGTCTTAATATTGACAGTACTGAAGACTTGTGTTGTGGTAAGGAATAGTGGTGTTGAGTCCAGCTTA
Organism: Drymodes brunneopygia; assembly: GCA_013400955.1. Taxonomy (NCBI): domain Eukaryota; kingdom Metazoa; phylum Chordata; class Aves; order Passeriformes; family Petroicidae; genus Drymodes; species Drymodes brunneopygia. The sequence goes on from VZTZ01034838.1 coordinate 459,722, forward strand.
GACAGCCAGACTTTAAATGTCAACAGTGTGTGGATGAAACATAGCTTCTGCTGTGTTACAGTTGTACTGCTGTGATGGCTTTCTACTGCTTGGGTGAGATCAACCTGTGGTGTAGGGGTTGTCTCTGGAGCAGAGTCAGGTATAATATGTCTAAGTGAACTGAAGCACTTGGAAAACCATTGTTGTGTAGTTTACGTTGGTTGAAAGTCTGCTTGTGCTCCTTACTTCTTAATTTTCCTTGGTTCATCTACAAATTTCAATTTTTGTTAGCTATATAAGTTGTGTTTTTTATTACCTTGTCTTCTCCAGCAGAAATAACTTTAGTAATGAACAGGCAAAAATGTAGGAACACACAAATTTCACCACACAAATTGCATGCCTTTTGTAGGATGAGAGCACAATGGAAAATAACTTACGGTCTTTTCAGCCTGACTGAGTCCTTACTCAGTAGTGTGCAGATGGAGGCATCCTCATAACACTCTTCCTTCTGCCACCCTTTCCATTATCCAGCAAAATCCCTTCCCCAGAGAGAGACAGGCTTTTTCAGTAGGGAGACTGTTGGCATAATTGCATTCTGAGCATGTATTATGGGGGATTTTTATGCCTTAAACTGGTACTGGTATGCTGGTAGCATTTGTAACCCCAGTTCTTAGCCCATGGTCATTTCAGCAAGGACTATATGGTGTGTTAATGAGTGGCTGTCTCTTTGCTGGAGATGCTGTTCCACTTAAGTCCATTGCTGGAACAAGTCATAGAAGTCTTTGGTTTTGTTTCCAGTGCAAAGTATTTTGAATAATTGTAGTCTGCACCGTTGCATTTGGAACAAACGTATAGTCTGAGTTTCCTTCTTGCTGTCATCCTCTGCTGGCATAAATGTCTGTGAAGAAATAGTATCTTAAATGCCAAAATTGTCTGTGTAGCTGAAGTCTGATAACACTTGTGTGTAATGTTGATGGGTGTGGTATAGAAGAACTCACACAGCCTATAGTCAGACAGTAGTGCTGGTTGGTGAGGTACTGTCAACAGAAGAATGTATTGAGTTGAGAGTATTTTGATGTGCACCCTAAGAAAACACTTTTTGTTGGTGTAGCTTAATGGAACTAGTTCACCTTTTGTGAAGCTCACTTTTCTTGGAGACTGTAATTTTTGGTAGTGCAGACATTGAGCTATAACCAGACAGCTGAGTTTGCTAAGTTTGTGGGACAGTATCTTGTGGTGCATCATCTGTGTGGTATTTTGCTCTGTCTTCCTGTCTTGCCTTTGCTGGATTTCTGAAGAGTGTGTTTTATATCCATGTGTCCCTCTATCAGAGAACATGCTTGTTCTTTGGATGCTAATTTTGATTTTAGTGTTCTTTAATTTTGAAAGTGGCATAGTATATACTACTATGAAAAAGGGCTTGGTACCTGTAATATCAGCCTGAAAGATAATAAAAACACAGTAACTTGTGGTTGATTCCTTTCTTAATGTCCCATAGAAATAAGGTAATGTTCAGAGCTTCAGTATTTTTGGAAACATTTTTGATTATTTTGCTTATATTCAGATTAAATAAGTTGTTTGGCAGTTTCCTTTTCTGAATGCTGTAGCCAAGGAGAAACCAAAGTGCACATTCATAAAGCTAATAGATTGAGGGTCAAAATAAGGGAAAAATGAGTCCTTCTCTGTGAACTCAGAAGTTCTTTGCAGGATGTTGGCAAGCTTAAAATGTGCCACAAAATAATTTTAACAACCCCAGGAAAAATCCACTTAGTACTAAATAAGATGATAGGGTATTTGGCTCATGAAACTCTTGAACTACAAGTCCCTGGGACTGGAGATTGTGCGCTGGGGATCATCATTACGTGACTCTCTCTGTGCTGTCTCCTTGACTGCAGGGGAAATGCACGTTTGATCTGACCTTTCTGGCCCATTGTTTTATTGCTCTATTAGCCTTCAGCCTGGCTTTCTGTTCTTCCATGGCATTGATACAAAGGGTATGGAGTTAAAGCTACTTGGGCGTTTAATGTAAGTGAAATTGTGGCAGTCCTCAGTGGTGCTTTAGGAAGCTGACCTCTGTTTTCACCTAACATTTATGAAAAAGCAAGGCTGAAGGGGGAAAGCTGAATCGAGCATCTGGACTAGAGCTATCTGGGAAGAGGCTGCTTCTGAATATTTGGCTAGACATTGGTGATATTTCAGTTAGTGAGGTCAATGCTTGAGGAAAAAGCACTCCTTGATACACTTCATGTACTTGAAGCATTTCTGTCTTGCTCTGAAAGAAACTAACTTTCCTCCTTATGGCAGAGAAGACGGATGCAGTTACACCTCTTGATACTGTTACAAAAATTTTTATAGGCTAGGGAATAAAAGTTCTGAAAAAGGTATTTCAAACAGAGATAAAAATGTTGCTCTAGACAATCTTTGTTAAGGCAGAACTTCTCCTTTAAGGCAACCATGCAGGATAAAAGTTAACTATAAATGGACTGATAAGTAAAAGCTATTACTTACAGGAGAAGCAAGACTCAAGACCTTTGCTGATGGTCATTAGGACTGAGAAGATTGCAGCAGTTGAAGGGATATCCCTTGTCAGATTTTTGCAGTCTGTTTCCATTGTACAGGAGATGTCTCCCACTGCTGATGCTGTGGAAGTCATTCCCAAGGGCCACAGAGGCACTGCACAGTGTCATTTAAACGGAGCTATCTAAGGTAATGATGAAATGTATTGTAGTAGGATTTGGGGAGTTAATTTAATCTCATGATATGTAGAAGTCTTTCTCTGAAATACAACTGTTTACTAAATCTCTAAAGCTCTTCTGGGTTTGTAGGACTGTTCTGAATGAATGGTACATAGTAGCTAGATGGATGTGGGCCAAGGTTTACATTATAGGCATGGAGGCATGGAGTTAAATGTTATAGTCCTGTATGTCTGTTCTCTTCTTGTCTTTGTCAAACTTCTTTTCGTGGAAACAGAGTGTGCAACTTTTCCCTCTTGGTTTTCTCATCTTGCCTCATATGGTAGTTCTGAGAGTAAATGAATAATTTTCAGGAGCTAAGCTGTCAGGTCCTATAAATTCCTCTGCACTAAAAAATTGTCCTGTACAGCAGTTCAATCTTGGAATGAAACTTGTTTGTGGATTTTTCTGTTAATTATTTCAGTTACTGTTATTTGAGATCAAGACAAATAAATTGTCATATGTGACCTCTTAAATTGAATTTAATTATTTTATACAGACTTTTAATGTTAATATTTAGTGTTGTTATATGATATTTAGAGTTTTAGTAGTTTCTATCATGCACTGTATTTCTGTTGATTGACAAGTTGTTTGCATACAAGTTTTTTCCTTGAAGTGTGTCTGATCTAAGATAAGTGAATATGCGAGATACTTTGGACTTTGTGTCAATTTATTATGACTATTTTTAAAAATTGCTTTCAGTAAACATTAGAAACCCCTAGTTTAATGTATAGATTTTCTTACAGAGTACATTTTTAGAAATTAGTACAATTTGGTGCTATTTCTGTTATTCTGGAATATACTCTTGTGTTGTGTACTTCTAGTAGTTACATAGTTGAACTTAAGAATATCTAAGTTTTATATTTTGACTTCAGGAAACTGAAGAAATACTACTGCTTTGTCTGAGAATGCTTGGCTGAAAGCAGTGAAAGGTACTAAGTCATAATTAGGATGGGAAAGGAAGATGCAAAAGCCAATTGCTTATAATGAGTATGAGTGCTGTAGTCATAGCTGTATGCCACTATATGTGCTTCTGAGGAAACAAAAGTTAAATGTCTAAGCTTTAGAGGAAAGTTCATCTCTTGTGATTAGTCTGGTTGTGCTTGATGATCTCCTTGCAGATGAAGAGAAATTCGATTCAAATGTTCTTACGTTAACCTCAGAAATATTTTCCAAGAATTTAAGAGGAAGAGGAAAAAAAGTCATTGCCTCCTTTTATTGAGCATCCATACTACAAAAGCAAATATATCCCAGGAAGCAGATACTCTACATCGCACAATAAGGCGGCAGCCACACAGGAAAGGTTGGGCTCTTGGCACAGCCCCTAAGGGGAAATGCTTCCTTGAAAGGACCCATTGTTGCTGGGTCCGGGTCTTCAGACTCCCAGTTCTCCACTGGAATGGCTGTGGGTCTCTTGGTGCTGGGATGGGGCATCTTTGCCATCCCCATTATCTAACCATAATAGTGTTGGTTATTTAATCACAGAGAAGGGCTGAGTGAAGTTCATGCCTCATGTGAGAAAGGAACGTTTCTTTGGAAACAGCTTCAGTGCTCAGCTATTGAGAGCTCACACTGGGTGTAACGGCGCCATGCCTTACCCAAGGTATTTGGAGCAGTTTAACTTTCTCTTCCAAGAACAAACAAAACACAGTCTGTGAATTCTAACCCAAATGTCTGGTATACTGTTCCAAGAGAGAAAAGAACTAATAAGCATCCAAAATAAATGTATGCTTTGTTGGATTCCCTGACTGTGGGGCAGGTCTTCTTTCCCTCATGGCAGCTAGGTAAGAGATCCAGAAATCTGAAAGGAAACGGGTAAAGACACTGTTTTCTGTGAGCCTGAGAGTGGGAACAAGCTTTGGGTTTGTGATTTTTGGTGCTTGGTTTTTCAGTTTAAAATTTTCGTTAATGTGAAAAGTTGTTGCTTGAAGTAAGATAAATGAGATGCTGGGAAGGTTAGGTGGTAAAATACTTGACTAACTGTCCTTGAGGTGACCAACAGCTTTCCTAAATTCTCTTCCAATGTATCTTCAACCTCTGCATTGCTGCTACATTAATAACAAATTGCTAAGTGGTCTGAAAATAATGAAGACCAGTTAGAAAGTAAGTTTTGAGTGTAATATTGGCTATAGTACTTTGTTATCATGATGAATTGACATACTGAGTTTATTGTTAGATGTAGAATTATCTTTCCTTAATGTAGCCTGTACTCTACTATAAACATTGCAATTGCTGTTACAGCCTGCAAAAAGTATACTTTACAAAGAATACACTCTACAAATGTAAATACAATTTTGGTTTGGTGATTGTTGGATACAATGGTCTTCCTTAAGCCTAAACACAGAAACAAAAGCTTGTATTATAACAGAAAGCCTAAGATGGGAAGTGATAAAATAGGTATTGAGTGGAGGGCTTTGTTAAAATTTAGCTCGTGTACTTGTAAAATTTCCATGTATTCATTAAACTATTATGTCATTCTTATTGTTAGAGCTTGGTTAGTTGACTAAAGTGTTAAGCTTTGTTTGTAGTACAAATTATAACCTTAACTCCTTTCAAAATGCAGTTGAAGGATTTTTGATCTTCCATAGTTATTTTAGTTTGTACGTCTTACCCAAGCATCTGTTGTGCATTATGTGGGTAACTTTGTATTTAAGGGTTCAGCCTGCAAGTTACTGGAGAGCTGTAAACTGCATCAGCTCCCAGTTTTGTAAGGTGCATTCCTCAGGGTGAGGGTGCATCTCAAGTAGAGTATCTCCTGTGTTTGTAAACCACATGCTTGTAAAAATACAGATACGTTCAAATAATGCTGAAAGCTTTACAATTGCATTACACGTGTAAGCTCATGGTAATGCATATTGAAGTATAAGTCACAACATTTTGGTTTTTACAGTCACAAAACTGTGATAGCCCCAGGCCTTTGGGTAAGTCATGTATCACCTGTAAGAGGATCTGTTTGAGTTTCAGGGTGGTCTTTGAGTGACATGGGTTTTGTGTTTTGGGGATGGGCAAAGAGGCTCTCGCATGTGGTGTCAGGCTTGTCAGGTGGTGTGAGGCATCTCTGGCATTGTGCTGCAGCTCAGACATGCGGATCCTTCCAAGTCCAGGGTGTAGCAAAATCCACCTGGCACACACCATGGCTGTGGTCCTGGCTACCTGCAACAGTAGTATGTATCAGAGAAGCAAAAATATGGAGTGCAGGCATACCTGTGTACAGAAGCTCCTTGGAGACTGAGAATCCAAAAGGAACAACTTGGAAACCCTTTCCTTTGAAGAGGTACAGAGACTAATGATGAATCCTGGTAATGGACTGTTTTGTGACAAGATGTCATAAGGTGCGTTTTATCAGGACTTTCTTAGAGCCGTTTAAATAGATACCAAGATTTTTAATTGCATGTGTATCAAAATAGTCCTTTTTTCATTCTGAGTGGCTGCAGATTCTGCCCTTCTGTTTCAAAAGCTACCAGTGGAGAAATTTCAGGAAATAGTACATTATTTTTAGATGCTAAAATAGGATATCTTAGGTAAAAGAGAAGGACTGGAAAGTAAATACAGGACTTATGTCCAAGACACTGTGGGCAGAAATTTTGGTTCCATCCCTTGCAAGCTGGAAATGCTGTGTCCAAATTTGCTTTTTTGGTGATTGATATTTAGCATGTGCAGTGTAATATGAAATACATTTTGAGAAGAATGTGCTTGTGAGTGTTTTTTAATCTCTTTTTCCCCCCGATCCTTACATTTTCTTAGCTTTGTGTCCTTGTCCATTTATTTATTTTTACAGCATGTTTTAATTGAAGTCAGTGTTTTAGGTTCAGCTTTTCAGGTATTGTATGTGGAACTCATTGGCAGTTGGCATGGGCAGGAGCTGCAGACTCAAGTAGTAATAGCTGATAAGACTTTTCCTTCTATTTTTATAGCTTCATTTTAAAGTGTGCTTTTTCTGGATCATGGTCTCCTAAGCTATACCTAGAACTTCTTTCCTTGCCTGCTGGCAGTTCTGACATGAGGATAAATATTCCTGATGCATTGAAAGCAGATGTATCGAATGCAACTTTGCGTGGCCAGTGCTGCCAAGTGTTGTACAGAACAAGAGGTCTCATTAGCACAATGGCAGAGGAGATCTTGGTTCAAGAACAGGTTTTTTCAGTGTGCCTAGAAATGTTTCCATGGCCCAGGGCAAAGAAGTTCTTAAATCTTCTGGAATAATTTTAAAGAACCATTTTTGTTGTTTTTTTACTGCTGGAGCTTAGATAAGGGGTGTTTTGTTTTATACGCAGATGGGCATATTGCATTCAAATTCTGAAGTACACTTAGTATTCAGAGCATCTTTTGCCATTGGCCTGAGATACGAGTGTAGAATCATCTCCTTGATATTCCAAATGGTCCTGTGCAGCACCTGATGCCCAGCCCTTGTAAGGTGATGTGGAACGATGGATTCTATGGCAGGGCAAAAGAATACACTCATCATTCTGTCAGTCACTTAGGAAAAAGAGCTGCCATCCCTTTCTGCTAATGGCCAACTATTGCCCAGGCTGAGTTTTCATCTTCCTAAGAAGTCAGATGTATTTTCAGATGGAATATTTCCTTAGAAGATACATTCATTCCTCTTACTGGCTCTTCCAGTTTGACTGTTTCTTCAGTTTTAATTTCATTACTGCCACTATGGCAGAGGTTGAGCATTAGCTGGTGTTTTGTGTATGTGAAGCAATTCTTTTACCTCTATTTTAGGCCCACTGAATGAATCTCAGAAACTTTTACTATAATGTTTTGAAAATGGACTGTTTGGTAACTGATCTCATGTGTGGGAATCTCATGGTACTGTAACAAGAATAATGACCCTAGTGGTAAACACTGCCTTTGTAAGGTCTGTTCCCTTGTAGGGTTGATTTCTTCTTGGGGTAAATTGTTGAAAATATGGCTCTAAAGTGCAGAATTTTTTAATTTCTGAGTGACCTAAATAATGTTTGGCTTTCCAGTTGCAAAAAATGCCCATTTTTTTCCTGTGCTTTGGCAGCTAATCGGGATACAGTTGAAGATTATTATTTTCAAGGTGTTTTTTATTCATAAATATGAAAGGCCTTTAATGACATCAAGCTATTTAGAAACTTAACTTTGAATGACAGAGGTGTAAGGTGCCTCTAAGTGGAGAATGTATTTGTTGTAAATAAGTTCTGGAAGAGGAGTTTTAGTCCTTTTAGTAGCCTATTTGAACCCAGGAGAGCCAGGCGAGTCACTTGCTAGGACAATAGCTTAGATGTCAGGAATAGGAATCATGTTTGATTGTTTTCTAGACAGGTCAGTCAGGTTTTTTTTTGTTCTTAATTTTCTTCCTGTATTGGTTTACTTTGTTTGATGTATTTATTAAGAGTGATTACATAGGGTGCTGAGGAAGATTTACTTGTATTAATCTTTACACAGAGGTGAATTTGAAGTTTGGCCTCTCTCGTGTGTTTCTTGCTTTTTCTGTCTGCCTTACTACATTCCCTTCATTTGCTTTTTGTGTTCTTACTAAAGCAGAGCTGGTTGAATCTTGTCTTGTACAGAAAAGTACCTTGTTTCTATGATGTTCAGGGAGTGACAAAGTTCACTTTCTTAGCTTTGTAGCACTCAGTCTTTAAAGGTCGTCTGATCTGGTGTGTGTGACTACTTCATTATGCCCTGTGATAAACTGCAAAATGCTGAGAGTGAGAAATGTGTGCATTTCTGACCTGCTGCCTTTAGCTCCTCAAGATGAATGTTGTTGTCTTCACTCGCAACCGCTGTAAATACAAGGAAGGGTTTGGTCAGATCATAGATGCTTTTAGCTGGGCAGATAGTATCAGGGCCTATGCATGGCCCTGCAAGTGTCTGCAGGCTCCTGGGGAGGCATTTGTTGTTTGAATAGAAGGAGCTGGACCGGGTGGCTGATGCCTGGAAGCGCAGCCTCCGCGCCAGCCCGGCCACAGTCTTGCAATTGTTCGGCCACACTGGAGGGAAGAGGAAAAAAAAAAGCATTCCAAGCAGTGCCAAATTTTCTTTGATATGTTAATCTTTTGATAACAGTTTGAAAAGCCCTTGGAGACTTTTTTTAGATTTTAGACAAAATAGTTCATTTGTCAGGACTTCCCTTGTAGATAGGGTCTCCGTTATTAAGAACTGCCTCGCTAACTCATGGTAACAAAAGCAAGTGCAGAGGACAGCTGCTGGACTGCTTGTTGGTAAGAGAAACTATTAGCTATCACAGGACTTTTTACAAATATCTGAAAAGAATAAAGTAGGGAGTGTTTAAAGATACTAATGTATGAGTTTACTCACATATTTTAAGCAGACAGATGATAGGAGTGTAAGAAAAAGTAAAAACTTGATAATTTTTTATGTGAATCCATACATGGATTTTATTAAAGACTTCAGCTTTAAAAATTACATTTTAATCTGAGCAATCTGGGGTTTGAATTACCCAGTGATTGCAGGAGTTATCAAAAGTTTCTTCTTTTAGAGCTGTAATTTGTCCAGACTTAGAAAATTTTCTCTTGAAGCTATGAAACTTCCACTTACGTTGAAAAACTGGAAGAACAAACAGATGGCAGCAACGTGTGTATGATTTATTTTTTAAGGATTGTGGAATTGGGACAAATGTTGAGAACAACAGAGGGAAGATTGTCTTTGCTTTCCATCCCCCAAATCAAACTCTAAGGGTAAAATTTGCACTGAACTAGTTTGCTAATTATACCAGCTGTTGGAAAACTGACTTGAGGTAAGCCAGTAGTCCTTGGAAAATGTGGCTTGCAGAACTCTTCAGGTGTGCTGGTGGAGACTTGCTCTGATGCTTTTAGAACAATTTCCTTCGTAAATATGCCATGACTTCACTTGCACCTTTTCTACTGTTGCTACAAATGTTTGTTCCTTACAAATATTTTGGTACAATTGCATGGTATCCTGATTGTTTAGTCAGGATAGATGAATAAATACGGAGTGGTGTAGTAAGTGAGAAAAGGTGCAGCATTTTCTTCACTGTGAGGCATGCATATAATTTTAAGCTCTGAACACTGCTGTAATTTCTTCAGTGATCCAATTTGTGATTTATTTTAGCTCCAGATTGTATCAATTTAAGTCTGAAGCTGCAGGTGCATACTCTTCAGGACAGTAACAAATTGGAAATGCTGTTCAACTTAATTTTGATATACTGTATTTTGCAAAGTTGCAGATTTAGTGTTTAAGCTTGTGACTCAAATGTATGCTCTTAAAAGTACTTACAGTTCAGACGCTGTTCAGCTGATGCTAGACCATTTGTTAAATTTATACCTACAGTGTTACAAAATGTTGCAAGTGATTTCATTCTCTTAATCTCAGTGAAAAACAGCATTTTCTTTACAGACCTTTTTCATATTTCCTACTTCTCTGACTCTAAAATATGCTTAGCTATATAATAACAACTCAATAAGTAAAAATTATGAGTGGAGTGATATTAAGTGTCACCATTTCCATTGTTTGTAAGTCTTCTTTCTTTAAAAGGTTGCTGTTTTCAGTTTGCTAAAAGGGGGAGAGGAATTCTCTGGCTATTCACTCCAGGGAACTTGGGCCAGGGAGAGGCTGAGTGGCAGCTTGTAATGTGCATCAGAGGCACATTATACTTGGATATTCCCATGTTCATATTGCTTCTTGCAAGTGGATTTCCAACTCACTTCAATTTGAGTATTAGTAAAATGTCATACTCTCTCATAGTCTGAAAAGTCCAAGGTTTAAATTTAAATCTTTAATTAAAGATTTAAAGTAGTGAAATGTTTAATTCCCCATCATTGTAGAAGGAAGGAAGTAAAACTCAAATGCAGATTATTCAAGTTTTTTGTGAATTGGTAAGGTTTTTTCAATCTGACCCAGCAGCTTGAAGTTACCGAAGGAGACAGCCCTGGGGAGTCCATGTGGTGATGTTCAACCCCAACTTTCAGCAGGGCAGTGGGAAACAAACCCAAAGCACTTAGCATTTGACCTCTTGATGATGAGTTTGGGCTGATAGTGTGCCAGAAGGGATATGATGGGAGGAAGAGTGCAGTTCTTTGTTGTGGAATAGGAATCATTTTCATGACCCATCAACTAAGGAAATATCTCTATAATGCTCTTCAACTTTAGAGATTTGCATTGGAGTTTAATATGGAAAATTACCAACAGTATGTGCCATGTTGAGAATGTGTGTTAGTTGAAGGTTGTTCAGTAAATGAGTCTGTATAAAATAATGCAAATGGAGCTAATGATGTGAGTCAGAAATAGCCTCCTAATTTTCCTCATGTATTCCCTCTCTGATTCTACCCAGCTGTTCAAAGAGCTTACTGAATCACAGGAATTATTGCTAGTGCTGAGATTTTCTTTCGTACTTCTGCAGACCCACAACTTGATGTTCCTTCCTGGCAGGGGAACAACCCTAAATGAAGGCAATTGCACTTCTCTCTCATACTGCCATGATGTCCCATAAGGTCCCTGTGCTGGCATATCGACCATATGGAAATCTCAGTTGAGATCCATTGATCTGGAAGCTATTTGCATTTATTTTTCTGCCTGGTGCTTTCCTGAATCAAGTTCCTGCTTGATACGTCCATCAAGGTTGGAGAGTTGCCTGCAGGCACCCTTTTCGATGTTACTGTACATTATAGCAAGGAAGTGTGTGTTTGTTTAAGAGAAGTCTAGTTCAAGTATGATTAAACTAATAATTCTTTCCTGGAGCTGTGAACTCAATTAGAAGTATAATTCTGTAAATACACAGAACTTTTCCTGGCTGCATGACTTCTTGATTGAAAATGTGATTTGTATGCTGTACATAAAGTTGTTCGATGTGATTAATTTCAAGATTGTCCTCAGGAGCTTTCTTAGCAGTCCTGTGTAGATTTAGGACAGATTTTAACTGATTTTGTATATTATCTGTATCTTTCCCAGAATAGAAAGCTGCTTGGTTCAGAAAAGTGGCAGTTTAAACAAAACTGTGATTTAGAACTTCAGTGAGTTGTGTGACTTAATTTCCAAATAAATCTGCAGCAAAATTATAGCAATAGAAAATTTTCAGCTTAACAAGGCAAGGAAAGTGTGAGCTGGTGTTCCAATCAAAGGAGGCAGTTTTTGCCAAGTTAGGTTCCTTCCATTCAGAACAAAATGCCAACTCTATCAAGCACTCACTTTATGAAGTACTGAGCTTCTTCTCACCTGAGACTCAACTCTGTGCTGTAATGCAGTTCTCTCCTCTGAGTGTGTGTTTCTTCTACTAGGACCTTATTTGGTAGTGGGAATAGATTGCTGAGGAGACCCAGATTTGGGTAGCAAAAGAAACCTTTCCTGTTGGGTTCCTACTTCATTTATTGGGTTAACTGGAGAGGAGATGGTAGGTTGCAGAGAACACGTGCGGATGTGATGCTGTTGATAAGCTGCAGGAGATGGGAGGAGGGACCCTTTGAAGCTGGCATTGCTGGTGAATGTAAGTGCAAGGGTCCAGGAGCTTGCTTTGAGAGGATCTGACTTGGAGTCTGGTGATTTGGTTTGTGAAAATGTTGGGGAGTTAATGACAGAGAAATTGGTAGTGACTGCACTTACTGTGCTACCTAATACTAATAACAGCCTGAAAAAGGACAGTTGGAGTAGCTGCTTGTGCTGTGACTTAATACTTGAGGACTGTTTATGAGCTGTGGTAGTAAGTGCTGTCTTCTGAAAGATTTATGTATGTTCAATAAATAAAATTGAAGGCTGTATCATGTCAGTGCAGAGAATTATAGTTAATCTATGTCTGGGCAGGTGAGCACTGGCTCTTTTGTGATTTTAATTGTGGTAGTTTTTTGTTCCTGGGCATTATGTATAAATTATATACAATTAACATGTGCGGGGGTGCCCAAATGAAGGTTAGATGCAGTTTTAATTTAAAAATTTGGCTTTTTGACATGATACTTTTGATTTTACTTGCTTATGTGTTGAGGAAAATTCTCATTAGCCTCACAGTATGTTGTAGCCTTTGTATGTAGTTCTCCCCTATTGGAGTAAGGATCTGTGTACACTACATTCATCTCATAGACAGTGCCATATTTTTTCCATGCCTTTCCTTATTCCTGAAAATTGTGATCATAATCTGTTCTCAAAGCACCTCTCAAGATTAGCAACTGTGAGAGATTTTGATGCAAATTGAATAGTAGAGGAATTGGAAAGAAGGGGAAAGACTGACCAAAAAGCATGTCTTGATTTAGAAATAATAAACTGGGGGGACTAAATGTTTTTAAGCATGTATTTATTCTCCTGCTCAGATGAGAAGTGTAAATCTCAGGGGTACTGTGCCTTTCCTCTTGAAGGATAGCCTGGCTTCTGAAAGCATCTGATTGGAGCTATTACATATAGAGTGATACAAATGTGTAGTATTGACCTACTTATAAGCTTTTTCTTTTTTACCGGATTGATTTACATTTCCATCATGAAGCTTGTAGAATGTACCAAAAACTGCTTGCTGCATGTAGAATGTAGCCAAGTTAAATTGGTACAAGCTTCTTCTCCCTCTTTTAAAGCCTGATGTTTCTGCAGTATTTCACTTGTATTCATCTTATGTTCAATCATAAAGCTTTATAGAGCTCCTTGGGTAGTTACTTCTGGAAACTAGTAACAGTACAAATTGAAGATAAATATTAATATTTTGTCAATGTTGTGTTTTATGTATGCACTTACTGAAAGTAACTTGAAATGACTTAAAACTTAGGTATAAAATCAGTAATATTGCTTCCATTTTTAATTCTTGTCTTGTTGAAGGTCTTCCATATCTCAAGTCGAGAAGTTCCATATCATACTAAACATGGAGAAAGAAGAAAAGAAATATGTCAATAAAGCAGAGGAAGATGAGATGGTAATGAATTCTGTTAATCTGTTTTTATATAATGGAAGAAACACATTTTCAGGATTTTCCATTTAGAGGGGGCATATTACATCAGAAAGTGGATTGTCTCAGTTTAAATCAATTTAGCAATTTTATAAGATTATCCTTGGCAATATTTTTTGGTATTAAGAAATTAGTCTTGGGATAGGAAAGGTTTTTGTTAAGGTCACTAGTCCAATAGATAACACATTTTAGTGCTTAATATTTTTTTTTTCAGACATGAGAATGGAAACAAAGTGGATTGTGTTTTGTTTTTTGTATTATTACTATTATTTTGTTGTTCTTCGGTTAGTTGGGGTTTCTTTCCTTCAAATCGTGGAGATTTTTTGTGGTATTTTAAAAAAGGTTAATGCTTCATAATGTGATTCAAAGCAGTAAGCTTTGTCAGGAAACTAGCAGCAGCTGATCTTTCAATTCTAGCCCACTTGGGATTCGCAGGGATTTTTCTAGTCCATTTGGGATATATAGGGATTTTTGTTTTAAAGAATGTTAGGTTTCTGTGAGTTGAAGTTCTTGTTCTGTCCTTGTGCACGCTGCTAGGAAAAGTAGCTCTTCACTAGACAGCTCTAATACAGAGAGTAAGCAAAATCATCTTAGAACAGGAGATGCTTATGGCCTGATCACTAAAACAAATATTTTTTTGAGGAAACAGTTTTATTTTGTCACCGTCTTTCACTCTCCTATTTTTTATGCTAAAGAGTGTTTTGTGGGTAGGAGAGAATGGGCTTTATTTCTGCTTTTTGTCATCTGAGAAGGTGGCAAAAAAACTTTTGAAAAGCCTTTTCTTAGGAAAGGAGTTTAAACAATTTCTAACACTGTTTAACGAAAAGCAAAAAAAAATCCAAGAAGTTTATGTCAATATGAACAATGGGTGGGACTCAATGGGAAACTTCATTGCCCTTTTACAGCAGGAAATATAATCTAATGATGTAATGTGAAACTCAGGAATGTAACACAGTGTCCAGTAAATCACTAAATTATTTTTTGTTCCTGGCTGTCATCAAATTAAGCCAGTGCTTGCACACTGAATGCTTGGGGTTTTTTTCATGGGAGAAAGATTTTTCTAACTGGTGCAAGTTACAGAACCTTTGAGTGTGACTTGGAGTTTGTAAAGTACTGTTTCTTGTGTAATGGCAGGCAAAATAAGCAAAATTCTCTACTAAAAAATTATGTTTGGTATATTTAGGGGCATTTTTAGAATGTATAAAATTCAGCTGGCAGTAATAATTCAAAACTGTGAATGCTAGCTAATTGAATGCTGTGTCATAAAATCAGCATTTGACAAAACCACACACTTTTGCTCTTAAATGTTCAGCTGACTTGTGCTGTGTCATGGTCAGAAATGCTGCTGTTCACTGAGAGTTAAGGCAGATTTTGTTGCAGCCTCAGTCATTAGGGAGCTGTGCAGAGAGGAGACAGGTTCTGCAATGAAATGTTTTACACAGTGTGCATGATCTGCCTCTGTCAGGCTTTTGTTGATTTTTATATTTCTGTCGAAGCAAAACAGTGTTCCTTTTTGCTTCCACTCCATCATGTATTAAGTGTTTCAAATCTTTCCTTCCCCCAGAAACGAAAAAAGAGGAAATGGCTTTGAAATTTGATTTGCTTTAAATACTGCGCATTATGAAAATAATGTTAGCATTCTGAGCCACAGTAATTAAGAGAGTCCTCATTACTTGTTTCTACTTCCATGCAGGAGATCTATGGCTATGATCTGTGTCGCTGGAAGCTGGTGCTAGTTACTGTAGGAGTGATCTGTTCTGGTGGCTTTCTTCTCCTCCTCCTCTACTGGATGCCCCAGTGGCGTGTGAAAGCAACGTGCAAAAGGACTGCGCTTAAAGACTGTGAGGTGGTTCTGCTGAGAACAACTGTAAGTGTGCAGGGAGATAAGCTTCTCGCTGTTTGCGGTTCCTTCTGCTTGCTGGAATACACCAGTCCTTGCTTTGCTGGGTAGACATGATTGTGTTTTACAGCACTGCAGAACTGTGCGCCTTGGGACGTGTACGTAGCCTTGCTGGCTGTGTGGGAAGCCTGACAGCTGTTTGCAGTGGGCATAGTGAATAGTTGATCTTTCAGTTTTAAGAATCAAATACTTGAGTGCTGTTGTCATCAACAGTTACACAACAAATACCTTGTTCATATACGGTGAAACGTGGTTTGCCCTCCCTTGTTCAGCAAAGATACATTTGTTGAAGTAGGTGTAACTGCTGACCCAAATGCAAAAAATATGCTTTTAGATTTGTGGAAAGAAAATTGTTCTTAAGGTTGCTGATATTAACTTGGAGATATGTTCTGTAATTCTCTAAGGGCTCTGCTAATCTATGATCTATTATTTTACTACAGCTGTTGTAGTGAAATGCTGTTTAAATACTCTTTCAACTAACTCATTTTCCCCTTCTTTTAAAGGATGAATTCAAGATCTGGTTTTGTGCAAAGGTTCGCGTTATGCCTTCTTTGGGAGCCAATCCTTTACAGAATCCTGACCCAATTGTGCACAAGGTTTCAAATGGCCATGCTGTTCATTTCTCTGAATCTGCTGCAGAAGAGAATAAAAACGATTCGAAAAAATATCTGCCTGTAAGTAAACTTGCAATACTATGCTGGCTAATTGTCAAGTATTATTGAGAATAAACACACACATTACAGTACATGTGAACTGCTACTTTTGTTTGAAAGGCTAACTCATTCTGTGGGTAGAACAGAAATCTCCTCAATAACCTGTTACTGGAAATTGTGGAAAGCTTGAAAGATTATGTTGAAAGAAAAATATTCATTTTTCAGTGAAGCATTTCTGAATTCACTTTCTGTCACCTCTCAGAATAAATTCAGTCAGAAGAGAAGTGTTAAGTGGTACCAGTTTAACATCTATGTTTTGTTGCCCTTACAGATTCGTTATTTCACGCATCACAGTGTGAAGTATTTTTGGAATGATTCAGTTCAAAGTTTTGATGTTGTACGGTAAGAATACTTCTTTTCTTACGTGTTGTGCTTCAAACTGCATTTTTAAAAAAAGTACAATAGCATGCCTAAGATCATGCTGAAAATTGGTGTTATTTTCTGACCAACTGTTTCAGCTCATTGAGTCTTTGTTTGAACCATAGTGAGGGCAGGGAGATTTTAATTTGGTGTGAATTTGGAAGGAAGGTGTTCATTTAATCTGCCTTTATCAAGTGTGATTTGTGTAAGGTGATGGGCTGCTGGCCTCTGCAGGCTTTTTGCCTGTTCTTGGAGTGTTACTTGAGAATCAGAGCACCTGTTCAAAGACAGTAGTACTGCTTCGATAAACACTCAAAAACTTTGACTGTGATGGAATGCCTTATGTTTTTTGTGTTGCTGAGCTAGACCCAAAAGGAATATCTAGGAAGATGGGAAATTCACCAAATACCTTTTTTACTCATCTTTGTGTAGGTCTGTTTCTATGTTTTAGTGCAGTTGAGCTGGATCTGATCTGTCTTTTGTTACTCTTCAGTAACAAAAACACTGATAAAAAATATCTTTTAGTGGACAGCTCTAGTTTGTGATGCACTGTATTTTCTTTTATCCAGCAGCACTGTTGCATGATGTTAGGGTTGAAGAAGAAAGTTTTTCTTTCTGTGATAAGGCCTTCTTGTAGTGCCACAAGTTAATGAGCACAGGCTTCTCCATTTTTGGCAACTGCCCATTAAAATAATAAATTCAGATCATAAATATAATCTCTTTAAAACTTAAATCAGTGTTCACTGCATTGAACACATGTGGAGAAGTTCAAGCACTGTGTATAGAAAAAATTTGTGACTGTGACTGAAGGAAAGCAAAATAGCTGAAATTTCTCTTAGAAGAAATGTATATATATATATATATGTAAATATATACTTTGCCAATGTTGTTTTTTCCAAAAAAAGTGTGTGCAAATAATATGAAAAGTTATCAACAATGAAAACAATTTTAAGAAATTATTATAACACAAGGAATTACAAAACTGAGCAGTCCTCATCTGGGAGAGTGGAAGTCTCTCAGTTCAGGAGTAAGTAATTAAAAGCTTTGCATGCATTTTTTGTGTTAAGCCTCCCATGAAATACAGCTGTGCAGATAGTGACACTCATCATTTTGCATTGCAGTCTCCTGTTTTCATGCCTATAGTGCTCCTAATTTCAGCTGTTCAAAGGGAATAGTTCCCACAGATGAGACTAAGAAACTGTACTTGTATGTAAAGAACAGATATTGGAAAAAAAATCATACGACTCCACGTGTTTAGAAAAAAATGTTGTTCCTTAGCATTAAAGCAGTGACTTGAAACTTGGCATTTGTGGCTATTTGACTGTGGCTTTTGATGTTCTTGTGATAACTCAGCCAATTTATAAGCCCTGGAAAAATCTCAGATATGCCTGTGAAGTTATGTGAGCATTTATTCAATCACATTCTTGCTGATAAGCCAAACTTTCATTTGTTTGATGTATTAGCCATGACTGAGCCTTGCCACTTGTTTAGTCAGGTACAGTAGCTGAGCTGGACATGATTATTTAGCTATTGAATAATAAAGAGGAGCAAGAACTGGATCCGAGACATACTGGATACTGTTAGAGCACTAAGTCACTTATCCACAAGGTCAGATAAAAATGCCAGTTTGTTATAACTTTTCTCTGAAGTGAATGGTCCTGTAGTGAAGTACTGGATACCATGTGCAAAAAAATATCTGAGCTTATAAATGATAAATATTCTAAAAAGAAGTTCTAAGAAATGTGTCCTTCTCCAAGACGCGTTTTCTTATTCTGCTCTTCAGTTTATATGTATAAACCAAAAATTGGTATTACATAATAACATTGTAGAGAGTCAAGTTAATAGTTGTAAAGAAACAGTCTATGAGACAGAGGTCTTTTAGTAAAACCCTGAAAGCAGGCAGCACACTTGTGGTTGTGACCTAAGCACAACACTGCATCATGGAGAACATTCACTTTGGGCAGCCGGTTACACAAGTACCCAGAGACAGAACAGTTTGATCACGTAATGAAAGGCTTAGCACGAGACAAATTAAGATTTCTTGGGCAACTAATTCAGTTATGAGAGCTTGAGTTTCGTATCATTGTTCTTTTTATATTACCATAATATTAAGATCACTGTTTTAAACACAGGAAATTCAAGTGTAATTGTTCTTGGAATAAGTCAGACTTGGTCACATAGCCAAAGAGGATACAACTCTGACCTTGGATGTCTGTTTTGTTTTAGCTACTGTCAACTGAATTTCTGAGTGGGTTGATGAGTGCTTTATATAATGAACTCTGCACACAGGGATTTTCTTTTTTTTTTTTTTTATACCCTGGGAATTCAGCCTGTAGCAGCAGTGTAAAAACCAGAGAGCATCTTGCTAGAAGCTCTGTCTTTGCACGGACATTGCACATATAGGTACGCGTATTTGCATATAAAGCACTTAAATGTAGGGACCCCCCCTTAAATCCACTGTTACGTTTCTTTTCCTGCAGGAAAAGAAAAATTATTCATGATAGAGTGGGAGGAAAGACACAACTATTTACAGAATTTTGTGTATTTTTAAATCTAAAGTAGTATTCTTTAAATCCTTGAACTTAAAAAGTTTTAGAGAAACCTTGTAAACCTAGGGCCAGTTTAACACATAATTTTAATCTTCTGTTCTTGTACAAGCAGTTGGTGGAAACATGATCCTAGTCTTTACAGTAGTGAGGATATTTTAAGCTTTCCCTGTGTTCTAGAGAATGGAAGTAATTGTTACTAAATATGCACAATAAAGAGTTGGGTTTTTTTTTTCCCCACTGGCACAACTCTTGAGTCCTTTTTGATAGATAACTTAATAGATACCCAAAATGAAATAGATTAGTGTGGAATAGTGCTGGTTCTGTCATGGCATCGGTGAAAGCCTTTTGGAAGGTGTCGATATTTTCCTGTGCATCCAAAAGATGTCCACAAGAAAATGCCTGGATATTGGGCAGCATATGTCTGATTTACTGAGTTTGGTAGTTAACACAATCCCATAGCTGTAAACATAATGATGTTTCAGATGTTTCTGCATATCTGCAGATCTCCTAAAGTACAGCATGTGTAGAAGTCCTGTGAAAATGAGCCTTCTGAGTGATAAGAAAGAACTGAAAATGTAGAATGTATTTCTCCTAGTCATAGATAACATTGTGATAGTAAGATGCTGCAAAATAGCTATGGTATAGATTTAGTTAATAAATTGATTAATAATTATTTCTAAAGTCTTTTCATTACTACCTAGAGTCAAACAAAGCTAATTTGAAGAAATATTAATCCATATTGATTTTAGATAATGTTTTATAAAACTTCCTCACTTTTTAGAGGCCTTCGAATACTAGTTATGCAAGTATTCTACTTCATTTTTCAAGTGTCTCCATTTTGATTGGAATAGGTATGACTATCCTGCAGAGTATGAGATGTCAATAAGAAGATTGCTTTTAATGTCTCATTGGTATCTGCAGTTGTGACAAAAGCAGCTAAAAACACATTAGTCCATAGATTTTGTTGTTTTAGAAACCATTGTACCTCTTGGCAAAGACCGAGCTCTTTTGAGTCACTGAAGACTTAATTTTAAATATCAAGTTCCTTAAATAACTCATTGACTTTTCCTTTACGTAGAGGTCTAGATGAATCTACCTTCTGCTCTGCAATTCATAACGAACACAGCACAGGACTGACAAAGGGAATGCATGATTACAGGTAATATTGCAGTAATATTTAGGGAAGAATTGTTTATGTTCCATTACCTGTGCTCAGAGTGTTAAAAAGCACAGAAGACAATTGAGTGATCAGTGTCTGATTTTTTTGACAATGAGACCTTCATACAAGTTAAAATATGGAAGCATCTGCTTGCTCATCAATTCCTCTTCTGGAAGTTTGTTTCTTTTTCTACAATAAAAGCCTTTCCCCTCAGATTATTTTAATGGCTTTTTCATGTCACTGTAATTTAACCAGCTGAGATCCCATCAGAGCTTGGTCTCTTGCTCCCCCTTTCATGATTTGCCTTTCTTCGTTTTAAGAATAAAACTAAGATACAGGACCTTGAAAACAGTGTCTTACTGCAGGGTAAGAGTTAACACTTATTTAAACTTAGTGAGAATCACATGCTGGCTTTTAGAATGACATATTTAATAACATTGGACCCACACACAATTTACAGGGAAATCTTGTTATGAAAGAACCTAAAAAATAAGGTACAGTTTAAATTGAAGTATAAAATAATTATCTTTGTATTGGAACATCTCACTAGGCAAAGGTTTTCTGAAAAGCACTTTTTGAAACTATGCTAAATAAGAAGAGAGTCACAGATTGAGGGACATGTTACTTTCTCATATTAGTTTGACATCAATAAGACTCCTAATAAAAAATCTTAACTTTTTTTTGTATTTTTCTTTTTTTAATGCAGAAAAGCATTCTATGGAGTAAATGAAATTGCTGTGAAAGTGCCTTCCATTTTTAAGCTTCTGGTTAAGGAGGTAAAATATTTTCTTTAACAAATTAAAGAAAAAAGGTATATTATTGAAAGTTGCTTCAAGTGCAATGACTATTGGCTACTGGAAACCTTCTCCCAGAGCCTAGCAGGGTAAATCAAAATCATATGGACAATTTTTTGAGCTCTTCAGCTCTCCTAAGAGCTAAGGATCAAAGAGGCCTCAGCTATAAGCTCTCCAGAGTTCACAGCCTGGTGCCTTAGTAAGGACATTAGAAAACACGTCAGAATTCTTTGAAAGGGTCAGCATCTTATTTATTTTTTGTAGTTAAATTAAAACTTAACTTTTAAATAAACATTTAAATAAAATGACTTGTGTTCTCCATGAGGAGCCCAGAGATTATACATTACAATATGTGCAGCAGATCAAATGTGGTGTTGTATATACTTCTGCTGGATTTGTTCCATTTTCCTTGTAGCAGGTGGATTTGAATAACTGATTTGTTATCTGCGTGCTATAATAATGCACAGTAGAACTTTTGAACAAAGAAACCCTCCAACCTGATGTAACAGAGTAAGAACTTGAGGTATCAGGGCATTTATTTAGAAGAAATAGAAAATAACATCCGAATTGGTTTAAGAATTATCGCTTAAGGAGCATCAGATAATCCTATTACCTTGTTTTGAGGTGTAGGGAGAAATGCATGCAGTGTTCAGAGTCTGTATTTGTGTATTATTTGAGTGAGAACTGTGCTTTTGAGGGGCTGAGGAAGTAGTGAAAAAAAGGATCATTTTTGCAAACCAAACAAAAATTATGTATAAAGAACTGAAACTGTCTCCTCCCTGGGGGAGGATAATTTCAGCTTTGTTCTGATGAAGATTCCATGTGACCTCTTGGTGTAACTTGAATGTTCTGTCACTCTCCTAGGTTCTCAACCCTTTTTACATTTTCCAGTTGTTCAGTGTGATATTATGGATCAGTGATGAATATCACTACTATGCATTAGCAATTATGATTATGTCTGTAATATCCATTGTTAGCTCACTCTACACCATTAGAAAGGTAAGTTCAAAGAAAACAGATGCATCTTTTTGACTTTTTACTGATTGCCTTATTTTGCTGTGAAATTGCCTAGAAATCTTTAAGAATTTTTCAAAGTTGTACAAGTAGAATATTTTTATTCTTTGAGTTGAAAGAATTTGGATTTATAGTTTTCTTTGAGACCTCTGCAGGCTTTCCATGCTGATGAATCAATAGGTTGACCTCAGATCACAGAAACACTGCCTTGCTTAAATAAAACCCGGACACAAGTTTATGTACCAAGTTTTATCGTCAGTAGTGATTCCATCTTGTATTGTTTCCTTGTTTTAAAAAGCCCTGCAGAATTGAGCACCAGTGAAACATATGGATTGTTAAATTGGTGATTCAGTTTTCTCTGTAGACTTAACTGATGGAAATCAAAGTAGTAATTATCCTTAAACTGCAGTCTCTGAATTCAGACCAGAGACAAAAAAAGCCCCAAACAACTTCTACCTTAATTCAAATTCATACAACTACTGCAGCTTTTACCTTTGTATGTTAATGACTAAATGATTTTATAAGATTTTGCATGACAGTGTATGTTTGCTTGCAGAATGCTTTTAAAAATAGGAGCCTGTACAGGTTAAGGCACTCAAAACTTTATTTGCCCATAAGTTTTCTAAACTATGTTTGAGAGAATATTTTGAGTAGCATTTTGTTGTTAAAGAATGTTAGTAGAGAATCTCATCACTTCTAACTGTAGAGCTAGAATGTGCATTTAGAAGAAGACAAGCTGTGCTTTTGAATAATGAACTTTTCTCCCCTTTGCAGCAATATGTTATGTTACATGACATGGTAGCAGCTCACAGCATTGTAAGGGTTTCTGTCTGCAGAGGAAACCAAGGTAAATTTCACAGGTGGCCTGGAAGGTTGAATTTAAATTGCTCATGAAGTGTGAGTGTAAAGTGGGTCTGCATATGTTCTTTCTTTGTTCAGCTTGAAATGCTTGCATTCCTTAGCAAAATTGCATGGGAAAAGAAGTTCAAAGTGGAATTCAGATAGTGTAATGTGTTCAGGGTTAGCCTTCTAGATGGTATTTTCAGTGAGTATCAGGTTTGCTCTAGATTAGGTGCTTGTCCTATTGCTGTTTCTCATTCTCTACTGTTCCACTTATGTAGCTGTCATTGTAGTTTTTCTTGACTTAAAGATATGCATGTGTTGGGTTTCCATAACAATTTATTATCCAACAAGGGCTGCAAGATGATTTCTGAACTTCTGCTCATTTGGATACCACAGCAGTTGAAGGTGTGGTATCCAAAAGGCTGTGATGCATGACATTGTTTTTTAAGACATACATTTGTGTTTGACTCATATCTTTATACTGAAGTTACACTGTAGCTAACCATTAATATCTTTTGTATAAGCTTGATTTCTTTCATTTGTCATGATGAACTCTATCCATGTGCTCTGGAGTTTAATCTGTAGGGGAATTAGGGCTCATCAATGGTTTCTTCTGTGTATTTTTAAAATCACTTCATGCCATTAATAAAGTGAAACATGGTCTTATTTGTCACCACCTGGATCCTGAATATGGGATCTTTATTAGGTTTTGTAGATGGTAGCTATTATGAAGTAAACTTGTTTGTGTTTTAATATGCAGAAATAGAAGAAATCCTTTCCACTGACCTCGTGCCTGGAGATACCATGTTGATTCCATCCAATGGGACAATTATGCCCTGTGATGCAGTACTGCTCAGTGGCACTTGTATTGTAAATGAAAGTATGCTAACAGGTAAAGTAAACTTGATACACAGTGCTACATGGCTAAAAGTATTAGTTTATACCTGTGTGCATGCTTACTTGCAATATGTTTTAGCAGAAGTGGATGTGTTTATTTTGTTTGAAATGTGTATATTCTTACAATTAGACATATTCCTAAGGACTTATATACTTGTGTCCTGCTTATCTGCAACAGTTACCTGATACTGCTTGGAAACTTCACAAATGACTGATGGTTTCTTGTTAAAAAGATTTCTTCTTGATAGTTTGTCTTCCTGCCTCTTGACTTGGTGTTCTCAGTGCAGATAGAGTTCTGAGGCCTGCTTCTTCAGAAAATTTTTACCCAAACTTTTTAGCTTCTTTCAAAGATGGAGGTAGTGAGTAGAATGTTCTACTGCAATTAGAACCAAAAATTATTATCTCAAGTTGTGCCTGCAAATGCTGAAACCAGGGATCTGATGTATTTAAAGGACAGCTTCAGTGACTAGGATGGACTTCTTGTCATTCCTAGGATAATCTGTCCAAACTGGCAGCCTTTAGAAGATTGTAGTTCAGGGATTGTGTGTTCTATCATGTTCAGTTTTTTTGAATATTCTTGATTCTGTTGCTGCTGCTAGCAACTGATAAAAATCGATTGCAGCCCTAGCTTGAGTGCTCTTGGTCACCAAAGGAGCTGAGAATAATTTTCTTCAGCTTCTAGTTTTTCTGAGTGAAGATGGGGTGATGCTTTTCAGCAAGAGAAGACTTGTCCTGTATTTTTTTTAATGGACTATGTTTTACATCTGTGTGGTTTGAAGTAAGGGGCGCAAAAGCTGTATTGGTGAATAAGGAATAGAATTAAATAGCATTTGGGTAAGGAATCTGCTGAGCTGAGGCTAATAGGTGAGAGACTAACTAATAACATGCTGAAAAGAAGATTACTTCCATAAGTCTGCCTGTGTGCTGGTGAAGTGAGATTATATTATTCTACTCATAGTTGTGAATGAAAAAATATCTGTTCTTCTTTGATCTTGATTAGAGACTTTCTCTCCTTTAAGGTGAAAGTGTTCCTGTCACAAAGATTAATCTGCCAAATCCTTCTGAGTGTCCAAAAGCAGTGGGAGATGAGATCTACAGTCCTGAAGTGCACAAGCGGCACACGCTGTTCTGTGGAACCAACGTCATCCAGACCCGCTTCTACACTGGAGAGTTGGTCAAAGCTCTGGTGGTGAGAACAGGTATTGATTGTTAAGTTTATCCCTTGTTAATGTATTACTCCTTTTTGTAGGTGTGTGTCAACTGGCTGATACTGCTAGGCTTGGGAAAAGGAATAGACCCCAAATCGCTTGATAAAAGTCTTAAAACAACCATAAAACTAGATGATGGTCTGACGATTAATAGTTGGCAAGCAAGAAAATGAATCAGTCTTCAGCATCAATTTAACATTATTTTTGAATATGTTTTCGTGTCCTTTAGATATTTTTCTATAGTATGTTGGTTGAACTGCATGTGCCTCTTGGGAAGGGTTTGGCATACCATCAGATTGGGTAGGTAGTGGGGAACAGCTGATTTTAGCGAAGTCATTCACGATGCCAAATGTTTTTCTTTACCTGTAGTTATTTCAAAGTGCATAACATTTGCTTAAAAAATGAGTTTGTTCTGTCTACAGAAATGCTAATTCATATGTTAGAGAATTTGGGTTAAATAATAGATATATTCTGTGAAAAGCAATTGCACAAGCTAATACAATTGTAGGATTCTGCTTTACAAAGATCATATTAACAAATTTACCACAAAATAAATGAATGCAAGCTATAATCCAAGGTACAATAGAATTAGATAGAAGAAATTGGGCTGCATTGACTAAACTGCTACTTAAAGGAAGTTTTCCACCAAATAACTTAATCCTTATTAGCTGCTTCTTACTCTGGTATATTTGTTTCACCTTCTGTTAGTGTGTTTTAGCAGTAAAAGTTCTGATTTTTTGTTTTGTTCTCTTTTTGAGGCTTTGATTAGTCTTTATTTTCAAAGAGGTATTTTCCTTCTCCTGAACACATCTGCCCTTTAGTAATATCCATCTCAACTTGTTTTGTTTCTTCAATAAATCTCATGTGCCCAGGCTGGTGTGCATGCACAGCAAGGTGAGCCCAAACAGCAACAGAAATGAACTGCTGAGGGCACGTTGCCTCTGCTCTGTAGGAAGGATGGTCCTGTTTTTCTGAAGCCTGATGCCATGGTCTGTGACTCTTACAAGGAGCATTGCAATTGCTCCCAGCACGCTGAGTCTTACTGCCCTGACATTAGAACTTGTGTCTGTAAAATGTTCTTTGCCTGTGGCAGGTCTGAGTTAGCTTCTGTCATAAACAGAATGAATTCAGCTCTGTGGGCTTTATTCAGGTTTTATGTATGGACAAATATGTTTTTCCTGCTGTGACTATGTATAGAGAGAGGAGCAAAGTGATATAAAGTCCTCTGTTCTCCTGTCTGGTTTACAGGAATAGTTTTTAGGCAAGTAGGGAATTTCCCTCTCCACAGAACTGGATGATAGATGTCAAAGCACTTGCAGCTTCTTGCTCCTAAGATGTCTGATAATAAGAACTAAAGTAATTCTCACACAGTGAGATAAAAGTAAAAATCCCTTTATCTGAGGGAGGGAAATGCCATAAAATTGAAGGTGCTTGAAAATTTTGTCCTTAAAATATGTAGCAGAACAGAACTCTATATGGTTGTGTGCAAAGGCGTGTAGTCCTTACCTTGTCATAAACCAGGATATAAGATTGATCTGCTGGGACTATACTCACCCTACTCCTCAAGTTAAGCCTTTAACATGACATGTTTGAGGTTACAGCTGAAATACACATAAAATGTATTAATTTCTTTCCTCCTAAAACTCAATTGATGGATGTTGTTGAGGCTCCTATTTGTAATTGAAAAGAATCCAAAACTGGTTATTTTGCTTTAGAGAACAGAATTGTCCACTAAAGTTACCTGCGTGTCCAGTGTATTCTAATGACACCCCATGAGGTTTTCAGTTATGGTTTTACCCTGCTGTGCTCTGTCCTATGTAGCTACAGAACCTTCTGCAAAACCATGGAAAGAAAATAGAAAGTAGTTCTGATTTTTTTGTTGACCACTATGTTGAATTACAAAGCATTCACTGCAAAATGCTCAAGTACCTACAGACATGGTGAACTTCTCTGAACAGGCCGATGGTTTGTGTTCTGCAGCAGTAAATTCAAAGCCTGGAGGCTTCCAGGCTTTTCCTCTTGTGATGAACTCATCCACTTTAAGAGTGATGCCATAGTTGCTCTGTTTTGGTAAAATCCTATATGCCAAATGTCAGGGTGGAGGGCTCAGCCTTTGCTGTGGTGGCTTGCAGACTGAGAAGCTGTCAGGGAGCTGTCACTAATGCTAGAAGACCTGACATTGATGTTGAGGTTGTAGTAATAGATTTCGAAGTCTAAGCAGATGGAAAATGTTTTGGGCACACAAAATTGGGCATTAATATTGGCCTCTTTAAATGTCAAGGCAAAGGTTCAAGGAGGACCTTGGGATATCTGTTGGTTGTTCAACTGTAAGACCTTTAGAAGGGTAGTCTCCTAGTTAAGTTGTCAAAATGCCATCAGGAGGTGGATTTCTCCAGAAGATGGCTCCCTGCACTGCAGTTTTTTCTGAATCTTTCATTCTGGCTGTCAAGGGACCTTATGGAGACTTGTCATTTAAGTATTTAATGTTGGACTCTGAATATCTTAATTTTCTTTTTGCAAGGACTGGCTTAATTAGACAATGAATATAGCCACTAGCTCTGCACTGTGAGGGACAAAATGCAGTACAACAAACTCTGCCAGGCCAAACCATGTGAGGATTTTCTGCTGCTGCAGAAGAGGGGTTTGTTTCCATTAGCTGCATGTCCTTGCCATTGGAGAGAAGCCCTTAGTATGATGTGCACGTATATTTTTAAAGCACCTTAATTACAGTATTGCAAAACATCTGCCATGGATATTGAGAAACAGTTGTAATGAAATTAGTAGCTTAAGGGTTTTATTGAGGTTTTTTAAAATATTTGAATAGCTTTGCTTTTGTTTGTATTTTTAATAACTTACTCCTTTTTTATTTCTAGGCTTTAGTACTGCTAAAGGACAGCTTGTTCGTTCCATACTGTATCCAAAGCCAACTGATTTTAAGCTCTACAGAGATGCCTATTTATTTCTCCTGTCTCTGGTTGTGGTGGCAGGCATTGGGTTTCTGTACACAATTGTCAATAGCATCTTAAATGAGGTATGTTTTCATTTCTGGTCCAGAACTGCCTTATTTTAGAAAAGGGTAACCATGGCTTCCGTCACACTTCAGATGATGAGAAGCAATTTGCCTAAAAGTGAATTTTTTTTTTTCTCTATTTTATATCAATGAAATGAGACAAGGTTACTGAGAATAAAAATCCTACAGAAGCCGAAATTGAATATCTTACAGAGAAATTTGCTTTTACCTTGATTTTTCTTGACCCAATTAGATTTTTATCTTTGTTATATGTAAGATTACCATCTGACTTATATACAGTTGGAAGAAATAGGATACAGGACATCTAAAACATGCTGCAGGCAAAAAAATCCTTATCAAGGGATAACCTGATAACTGTTAAGTTTTTTTGTTTGGGTTTTTTTTTTTGTCTCAAAAATTTTTGCATTATTCAGCTAATGTTTTACAGTAATATATTTCCAGGGGGAAAAGTGCCAATTTGAAGTTAAGGGTTGTGGATAATTTAGGACTGGATTATTGTGGTTGTTGATGGTGGGTGAAGATTGTGCTAAATTTCTGGGCAATCCAGAACACACTGTACTGGAGAAAACAATGTGTGGGTTTTGCTCTTGGTAACATTTCAATGGGATTATGAATCTCTAAGCAGTGAGTTCTTGTTCATTAACTCTGACCTCCATTGCAGGTTCCAGCTCGTACCATCATCATCGAGTCTCTTGACATTATCACTATCACAGTGCCTCCAGCACTCCCTGCTGCTATGACTGCTGGCATCGTTTATGCACAAAGAAGGTTGAAAAAAATTGGCATCTTCTGCATCAGCCCACAAAGGATAAATATTTGTGGCCAGCTGAATCTTGTGTGTTTTGATAAGGTTAGGTGAATTTTGAAACCTTGCTAGCTGGAAGGGCATTGTCTTAGAAAAAGGAGTTTGTATAGACAAAAAAGGAAAAGTCGTTATTTTTCATGTAAGTTAGGTCATTTGTGATCTGTTGGCTTCCAGGTATTCAATGTTTACCATCTGCTAACTCTCTTAATTTAATGTTCTCTATAAAGTTGTTCTAATTTAGCTGCTTTCTTACCTCAAGACTCCCAAGTCCCAACTTACTACTGGCACCTCAGAAATGTGAGAGTTGAGGCTTACTAAGAGCTGTACTTAGCACACAAATGTCTGAAAAACTCAAGTGTGAAGTCAGATTTTTCTCATTTTCATTTGGTTCAATGAAAGGCTGAGCGAGCGTCTTTTGTTATTATTTGTTAACAAAATATGAGTGGAAGACAGTAATGCTCCTAGCCAGAATTCTTTGCTGTTGGCTGTTTCCTAGGTAAAATTTATTTTCCTCCTTAGATTTTATCTCAAATTATAATACTAACTGCATTATTTTAACTGTAAGTACATTTCAGTTACTGTTTCAACTATGTAAGATAGTACTAATGGTTTAGTAGCCATTTTCCATTGTCCCCAGTCCTTGAATATGGAGATGATGTGCTGTCATCTTTGGATTTTAAGGGTCTGTTTCATTTGTCCTGTCTCTAGTGAAGGGCATGACTGCTTTGAATGTTTTTGAAAGTTATTTAACAGGTTTGGAACTTGGTTACTAGCAGAAAGGAAGGGATGTTCTGCCCCTAAGTATTGTTTTTTATGTGAAAACAAAAGAAAATATATTGTTCAAGTGTAAATTGCTTAAATATCTGTTAATTTTTGTTTTGCCTGAAGAGAATTTGTTTCTGAAGGCTTTTTCTTCATGCCATGGCCCTTGGTCTCTTTTGCAGACTGGCACACTTACTGAGGATGGCTTGGATCTTTGGGGAATTCAGCGGGTGGAAAATGCTCGGTAAGGATGAGCTCTTAGCTGATAGCAAATATGATACTCAGTTGTACTGTAACAGCTTCAGCAGAATAGAACAGAAGATTCAGTGTGAGCTCATATATGTTTACATTTCTGTAAAGACCTGTAGGAATGCCACTTAAACTGTGGTTTAGGTGTAGTGCAAGTTACAGCTCCCCAGTGCAGCTGTGGTAGGATTTTATTTGTTAGCGTCTGAGTCCTCATCAGGGTCATACTGCAAAACTGTTGCAGATACTGTTGCATGTTTCTTTAATCCTGTCCTCCTAAGAGATGACTTTTTGGGCTGCTAAAATGAATTAGCTTTGCTAATTAAGCTAAGTACAAAGTGATAAGAGGGCTTTGTATGAGAGATCAAACTAGACAGGGAAGGAATGAACACTGAGTGTTTGAAAGAGGAAGAAGTTGCGATGACTTCTGAAGATTCCAGCCCAGCATCTTAATTTGTTTTCTGTGATGTGTGAAAATACAAGTGAAGGGACTTGTGCAGTCAATTTTCTTCTGTTAATCTAAACAAGCCTTTTGAAGTGGCTCATAATAAATAATTATAGTGCTAAGTATATTATTACTTCATTGTTTCAGTTTCCTTTTGCCGGAAGAGAGGGCTTGCAGTGAGAGCTTGCTGAAGTCAGAGTTTGTTGCTTGCATGGCAACTTGTCATTCCCTTACAAAAATTGAAGGGGTGCTTTCTGGGGATCCACTTGATTTGAAGATGTTTGAAGCAATAGGATGGGTAAGTGCTGTGTTTTTCCCTGAATATTGCATTATGAGCAAGTCAAAGTTAATGAATGTATAAATTAGTTTATTTTTTTTTAAATACAGATTTTAGAAGAAGCAACTGAAGAGGAAACAGCCCTTCATAATCGAATCATGCCGACAGTGGTTCGACCTTCAAAACAACTTTCCCCAGAATCCAAGCAAGCAACAGATCAAGAAATGGTATAAAAACTCAAAACAATTGATTTGAGTTAAAGAAACACATTTTACTGTGTGCTGAGGTTCTGGATGATAAAGTTGAAATGGAATCAGAACTGGGAGGGTTTTGATGGCAAAGACACAACAAACATGTTTAACAGTTGTTGAGGGTAGTGGTTCAGTATATGCCACTTCCAAGGTGAGCAAACTGAGTGTCAGCATTATTCCCTTTACAGACTGGTTATAAAATCCAGTAATGCTTTTTGAGCTTACGCCTTTTAATATTTATATTGTTCCCAAATTCTTATTGTGTTAATGAAGTGCTTAGGTGTGCTCACCTTGCAGTTTCAGGTAAAACAGTCATTTGTTAATGTCACTGTGTGGCGTGAAATTCTTGCCATTGTTGCACCTTTTAAGTGCTGAGTAAAAAAACCAAATGTACTTCGCCAACTTAAAAGTTCCAGCTGTATTTTGAAGTATTTTTAAATATTTCATGAAGGGAAATTTTAAGCATGTGAATGTATATCTAGATTATCACAGAGTAGGGTAGTGGGAGAGAGTAACAAGGCAGCTCATCTGTATGAGTAGTATTTTGTAGGAGATAGAAGTGTCTTCTTCAGAGCTCAGTGTAGGTGCACAGCAGTAATTACATCTGAACATTCATGAAACTTACTACATGATTTTTTTGGGGGGATATACTTAATAATTGTGGCCTCTTTCTGTAGTCATTTACAATGGCTAAACAGACTGGACTGTGAAAGGTTTTGGAAATTCTAGTCAAGAAATCAAGCTTTACAGTTCTACTGTGTCTCAAAGTAAGGGATACTGAACAGTTGCAGTATATTTATATTCAGCTTTTATGAAATTTATTGAAAATACAGTATGACTTGATACCAAGAATGCTGTGCAGATTAATTTACTGATTTATATTGAAATAGTTTGTACCTGAAGAAATACTTAAAATTTATATTTACGGTGACTGTATTTTTTTTTTTCAGGAATTATTTGAGCTGTCGGTAAGTACACTTTTTCATTAGGCACATACCTATTTTTCTTAATATGTATGTGGATGTAACCCTTTTCTTCCTTCCTTCCTGTGTGACACAGACTGGGTATGAAATTGGAATCGTGCGCCAGTTTCCATTTTCCTCAGTGTTGCAGCGCATGTGTGTAATAGCCAGGGTTCTAGGGGAGAAGAGAATGGATGCTTACATGAAAGGTGCCCCAGAAGTGATTGCCAGCTTGTGTAAGCAGGAAACAGGTAAAGGGGCAAATTATTTTTATTTCTTCTATAGCTCAGGTGAAGTATGAATATTTTAATGACTCTGAACTTGATCTTTCTAAAGTTCCTGTTGATTTTGAGCGAGTCCTGGAAGATTACACTAAGCAAGGTTTCCGAGTTATTGCTCTTGCTCACAGAAAACTGGAGTCTAAGCTTACATGGCACAAAGTCCAGACTATTAGCAGGTAAGAGTGACTTCACTTTTTTAATAAGTAACAGGCTTTAAAAGCTGCATGCTTGGAATTAATATGTTATGTGTATTTTTGTTTAAATCAATCACTACTGTTCTTTAGCTTTCTTCTGTCTTGACATACATACTTCTGTGCATCCTTTAGTTCTGGTCTCGATGTATAAGATAAGGAAGTTTTTTTCTGCAATGAAGTGAATTCAGAGGATGAGCTTTAAGCTGGAAATGAACTGAAATGTTATTTTCCTGGTGCCTAATTTACGCTATTGTGGCAGAAAGCCTCGTCTGATTTCTTTATTTGCACATACTTATATCATCTGTATTTATTAAAGATAATGGCAAGTAGTGGAAATCCTCCTATGCGTGTTTGATGCAGTTTCTTTGTCTCCTAAAGGCAGCTATGTCCATTTCCTCATTGCAGAGCTTGTCAGAGGTTTGGAAGATAGAAAGGTTTCTTCCTTCAAAGAGTAATACCTCCTGTTAATTATTTTTCAACTGAGCCTAGTTTTGTGGATAATGTCATCTTTCCCACAGTGCTTGAATGTGTAGCATAGCTATGAAAATGCCAGCTTTGACTGTGTTCTTTTGTATCAGCTCTGTGTACAAGGTGAACATTTGGCAAAGCAGAGAAAGGAGTTCTCAGTTTCAGGTGTGAAAATCTACAGTAGCAGTATAATACCCCAGTCCTTAAAATACACTGACTTTTTTATGTAAACCAAAGTGAATTAGTTTCTCTCCTTGATTAGCAAGTGCCTATTAATCTTACATGCTTTTATAATATGATGTGGTGGCTTTTATGTTAAGGATCAGCTAATTTGGAAAATAGAGATGTGCAGTCGAAACATATCTTGATATTTGGCCTGTGGATGTAGTTAGTTTCAGAGCATGTTTTCTAGCTATAACCTTTTTGAGGCTGTAATTTACTTTAGAAAGCATTCTCATGGAAGAAACTGAAAATTGTGCTTGAGAGGAAATAACATTTTCTCACACTGGTTTTCAATTAAAACAAGGGAAATAAGTATAAATGATTGTAAAGATATATTTCACATCACCTTTTATAAAGCAAATTACTTCATGATTAAAAGTACACATTCCTCTTTACTTTCATAAACAGAAAATCAGGCTTTTAAAGCTACATCTAATAATTGTAAACCTTATGATCTTCTCTTCCTTGTCTCTTTTTCATCAGAGATGCTATTGAAAGCAACATGGATTTTATGGGGTTAATTATAATGCAAAACAAGTTAAAGCAAGAAACCCCTGCTGTACTTGAAGATTTGCATAAAGCCAACATTCGCACTGTCATGGTTACAGGTTAGCATGCAAACATTTATACTCAAAGATCTATCTATCTCTTTTTGGTCTTGTTCTAATTATGTGTATGAAGTCAAATTTTAGTGTCAGTAGTCTTACACTGTGTTTACAGCAATAGGGAAGTTTAGAAACCTGTGAAAATAATCAGATACCAGTTTATTTCTTTTTGGGTGGAAGTTGCTTTGGTAAGTCAGAGAAACCAAAAGAAGCTTTAATTCCACTTTGTAGTTTCTTCTCCCTAGCTCCATGTACAAGCTACTTGATACTGATTTGGAGTATAAAAACCCTTAGAGGTCTTCCAGATCAGGCTATGTGAAAGTCCTGGTCTAGTTTTATGACTGAACTTGCTTTGAGCAGGAGGTTGGACTGGATATCCTGAGGGTCCCTACCATTTTGATTTATACTATGAAAAGTCAGTTTGTATTGGATTTTTTGGGGGAGAATGATTTAGGTCCTTGTAAGCATGCTAGGTGGCTGTGCTCAGTGTTTTTCATACAGTGTGTTTGCTTTTTAAATCACAGGTGTTGTGGTTTTGGAATGTTTTACTTTTCTAACAATACAGCTCTGTGTTTGAATGTTCTGTGACTGTGTAAAAAGCAGTATTTTAAATTGGCTGCCTGTTTTCTGCCTGATTTTCCATTAACACTAGGATTTGGTCAATAAGAGATCTTTTTGGCTCCAAGCAGCACACAAAATTTCTAGGGGAGGGGGTTTACCTGGTAGGCTTTGAATGTTGTCTGTAGGCTTGGTTTGCTCTGAGGTTGGCACTGGTATGTGGGGCATTCCTCCTCCTAGTTCTGTACTGGCTTTGCTAGCTTTTCTCTTACAGGCAATATCGGTGTGTGATCTTGATTCTTTTCTGACTGAAACCCTTTTAAATGCAATTGTTTAACAGGGGATAACATGCTAACTGCTATCTCTGTGGCCAGAGACTGTGGAATGATTCTACCTCAGGATAAGGTCATTATTGCTGAAGCACTACCTCCAAAGGATGGGCAGGCTGCCAGGATCAACTGGCATTATGCAGATACCCTCACAAAATGCACTAGTTCATCACCAGCCATAAACTCAGAGGTAATGTGACCATATTATGCCCTTAGAGTGTAAGCAGTTAGTTTTACTGTTCTTATGTTATTCCATTAAACAGTAAATCTGCTGTTAAGTGTCAGTTCAGAATTGATATACTAGTTAACTTTCAGATCTTCAAATACCAAAGACTAGTAAAGCAGCTGAGGGAGGTAGTTTTTCAACTGTGATATGACAGTTGACATTTCACTTGTGCAGGAGACAGGGTTTGTTTCCAACATTTCAATCTGTTGAGACTTCTCTAGCTGCTTGTAGTTGAAACATTAAACCACATTTTCTTGGTAATAAGTAAGTCTTTTCAGTGTATGAGGTTTTTTTTCAAGTGACATTCTTAAAAACCTTTGCTTGTGTGGGATCTCTAGGAATATCCCTCTGAGCATTAGCTTGAAATGGCAAGGTATCTGTAAATTACAGCTGGAGTATTAAACTTCTTTTCACAGGATATTCCAGTTAAATTGGTCCATGAAAGCCTTGAGGATCTCCAGATGACAAAATACCATTTTGCAATGAATGGGAAGTCATTTGCAGTGATTTTGGAGCATTTTCAGGACCTGGTACCCAAGGTGAGCATTTTACCTGAGCATGGGCACTTTCAGTGGTGAGCAGACTCTGCCCTGTGAGCATTAAGAACTGTTCTGTCTTGCAGCTCGTGCTACACGGCACTGTGTTTGCTCGCATGGCTCCTGATCAGAAAACTCAGCTGGTGGAAGCTTTACAAAATGTGGAGTAAGTATTTGCTGAAGCATAGAATGCGAGAGGGTTGACTGTGTTTGGTGTGATAGGAGACAAACATTATGCATGCTGCAGCTGTTCTGCCTAAAGAAAAATGCTGGGCTGATAGAACTCCTTGTGTTGGTAGATCAGACTATTAGCTGATCTAATAGAATGAGAGTAGTACCATCTGCTGGCTAGTTGGGAAAGTTTCATATGTGCATAAACTGACTAACGTATTTTATACATGCAGTTGCTTGGTTTAATAAACAAACTCATCAGATGTCTTCTGTATATTACACAAGTGTTATCAGGATGGCTTCTGTTCACATTGGTCAATATGTGACTGTTGGTGTCAGGCCTTGCAGCTCTACAAGATACTACAAAAGTGTCATTGCCTAGGGCAAAGATTCTTTAGACCACCTTAGGATGATAGAGAGCTAATTAACCATTATTGCTTTGATTGACCTGTCATTGTCATGTTACTTTTTCTGTCTACTTCCTTATATGTATAACAGCAACAGTAATTGATTTCAGCATTAATGATCACCCATTGTTATGCACACTCTGAATAACTCAAAGTAATAGAGAAGTAATTAATAAAATAAGCTAAATGGACCATGGTTAGAGAATGGTCCAGAATGCTGATGTCTGTTTGCTTTTTATAGTTACTATGTGGGCATGTGTGGAGATGGAGCAAATGACTGTGGGGTAAGTATATTTTTATTTTCCATACAGAACCATTCAGTGAAATTGTACAGCTGAAGGCAAGTTCTAAAATGGTCTCTATTTCTATGTTGCCTGGCAGGCACTAAAGAGGGCACACGGTGGTATATCTCTGTCTGAACTTGAGGCTTCTGTGGCATCACCATTCACTTCCAGGACACCCAGTATTTCCTGTGTGCCAAAGCTGATCAGGTAATGCCACTGACTGTGAACTTCAGTGTGTCTGTGTAACTAATTTTGCATGCTCTATTTTAGTATATATTTGATGCTGTAGGAAACCAGTGTGAATTACAGGACAATCCATTCGTTTTAGTGGTTCTGTTTCTTTACTGAAGATACTCTGAGGAAAACCCTGCCATAGCACGATTCACTATTTTGTTGTAAAATCCTTTGTCCGTGTAAGTTAGTTTTTCAAAACATAACCAAGCTTCTACACATTAGTCGTTAATTTTGTCTTAGTGACTTGGCAAGTTTCCATAAAGGCTGTGTGTAATTGCAAGCAGTAAAAATCTTCAGATAATTGCTCAGCACCATACAAAGTAGAAGACAAATTTTCTAAATAGGTTTTGACCAATTTTTGACTCTAGAATTGGAAGCTAGGTAATGATTTTGGATAAAGGTCAGCCAAAGGAGAATTTAGGGGTCTGTGGGGAACTAATGAAGTAATGCATTATCAGAAACATTTCTGAAGTCAGCAGCTCTATGGCTGATTGTGTGTTCATTCAAACCATGCAGTAAACTAATGGTTCATAGATGGTTCTGTAAAAAGACTTTCATTTTAAAACCTGTGTTGGAAAACCACATGAAGTCCAAAGAGGACTGAAGTTTGGTGGTGGCTGAGTTCATCAGACATCAACTTTGATGCTGGGGGAAGTATACCATTCTGACTCCTGTTTCTCTCTCTGTCTGCAGCCTAATGTCCCCCAAAGGGTTTGCTGGTCTGTTTAATTGCAGCTAACATTTTGGTAGGCAGAACTTAACTGCTTGCACAGAAAGCTTTGTACTTACATGATTGCATCTGTTTTGACAGGGAAGGTCGTGCTGCTTTAATAACTTCCTTCTGTGTGTTTAAATTCATGGCATTATACAGCATCATCCAGTACATCACTGTTACTTTGCTGTATTCTGTAAGTATTCTCTAAATACTTATGCAGTGTCAGCATAATTCAGGAATTTGAAAGGTGATAGATATTTAATACAAATTGTTGCAAGTCCCTTTGAGTAGAACACATGCATTCAAAAATACATTTAGACTAAAAGTATTTTTAGTATTTTGGATTTTTTTTCATATTAACTGTACAAAATACATGGTAATATCTATTTAGAAAAGGCAATAACCAATGGCTGTGAAAAGAAAGTCTCTATGGTGGGCAGTCCAAATAAGCATATATATATAAAGCAAAAATACATATTTCAATTACTAAAAAACTTTCAGCATTTTGAGGTAGCCTAACTTTTTTTAAAGGGCAATGCCTTCCTTTTATGTTAGAATTAAAAGAAACTGGAAGTACTGATTTGGGGAGGGGGGGGGAGCAAAGTGAAGTATTTCCTGTTAACATGATTGGATTCACAATAGTGGCATGTGGTAGAAATTCTGTATTTTAATTTATATTCTGAGTAAGTTCAAAGTGCAGAGTATTAAAGGACCTTTGAGGTGGAAATTCTGACAGCTGTATGAGTACATAGTAAGGCTGTGCTGTTTAAAGAACTGTAAGCCTAATTTGCTATTGCATTGGTATGTAAGATTCAATAATATAATTTTGATAGCAAACAAATTTCAATTATAAATGGCTTGTCCATCTTGAAAAGGAAATTGTTTCATACTGTGATACTTCAGGAGTTGTTCTGTGAATTGTAGAGTATTCAGGACTCCTGCAGGTAAAGGAGGCCAGTTGAACAGGACATTGTCTTGTTTAGAGTGAATTCAAAGAATTAATGCTATAAGAGTGTCAGTGTAAATTTTGTGTGGTGTGAAGAAATTATCAATGTTTCAGTTGTGATTTCTCTCTAGATCCTGAGCAATTTGGGAGATTTCCAGTTTCTCTTCATTGATTTGGCAATCATTTTGGTGGTTGTATTCACTAGTAAGTATTGTACTAAATTACCATTGCTGGCTTCTGTGAACCACTTTTTGCTTGGTCAGGTTTTCTTTAATATCTAATTGCATGTGGTTTTGAGAAAACACTGTGACATTCAGTGAAGATGTTATGACTATTACATTTATGCATTAAGAAACCCAAACCACCACTGTGTACTGAACTAGAGTCATCTGAAATTTGTGAAATGTCCTCATACAAGAAGCAGGTTGTGGGCACGATCTTGGGGAACTAAGTCTTCACAGTACAGGAAGCTGGTTTTGGAATGAAAATAGGAGTTATTGCAATATTGTCTTGCTCAAATGTTTTGATTCCTTGCATTCTTGCTTTGAACTTCTATCCACAAAATGTTACACTCAAAGTATTGCCTCGTGAAACATTTGATTCCATATCCAAGCCTAGCATTCAGTTCTTTGGCTAGCAGTAGAATTCCATTTTCAGCTTTAATATAAACCTCTTCATTGAAGCACTGGCAGTCCAAAAGTAAAGAGGCAAGCTGTAAGTCTTTGTGCCAGACAAAGGGAATTTGGCCAGACACTACTAATTCCTTCAGTCTCATGGCTGCTACTGTCCCCTGCTATGCTGTGCTGATGGGAGACCAGCCTGTAGAAGGCACTGTGGCATTGTCCAAGGGCTCTATGATCTTTTCAAGGTGGTTTCACATTTGCAGTTCTGGACTAAATTTTAAAGTGATGTCATGAGCAAGCCATTCTAGTGCCACAGAATGTGAACAGGATAACTCTTGAAAACCATAATGATTCAATGTGTCATTTGTTTTTTGTTCTCTTTGCAGTGAGTCTGAACCCTGCTTGGACAGAGCTTGTTGCACGAAGGCCTCCATCAGGTCTTATCTCAGGTCCACTTCTGTGTTCCGTGTTGTCTCAGATCATCATCTGCCTTGCTTTCCAAACTTTGGGGTTCTTTTGGGTCAAACAGCAGCCCTGGTATGAGCCTTGGACAGAAGACTCTGAGTAAGTTTTTCAGTGGCTCTGTGCAGGGTACAGTAGTGACTGGAAAGCTATAGGAAATAATTGCTCTCTTCTTTTTTGACCTCCCCCTTGGGGACTTTGAAAATAAAACTTCTGTGTGGCAGCTCGTTGTTAGTCTGCTGATTTTTTGTGAAAAGCATACTAATATATGGGAGCTACCCAGTGGCTGAAAAGCAAAACTGGGTCAGAGTCAGATGGCTTGGTCTAATGACTCTTCAACTTCGGGACAGTGGAGGTAGAAATTTGAAATTAATGGTTCAGATCTGTTTGATCTCTTTCATATTATAAAGCTTTGTTTTCCTGTTAGAGTTACAGTAAATCGAATTCATATTTTTGAAAAGGAAGAGGTGTTTTAATTTTATTTTTTTAGATTGCAGTATTTTCTTACCTGTCTCTAAAGTCTGTTTACAATGATAGGTTTTAAACAGCTTATGTAAAAAATTTACAAACTGGCAGTGTAAAAGAACTCAAAGTTCTGAATTCACAAAAATTGCTACCTTCCTGGTACAGTTTGGAGTTACTGCTTACTACCTGTAATATGTTCTCAAGTTTAAGCTTTTTTACTACTGTAATAGTAAAAATTTGTTCTGTCATTACTTTTGTAAATAAGTGGACCTTGTTTGCCTCTTCTCCATAACTCAGTGTTCAATGTTTTTTGTATTGTAGTGCATGTAATGTGTTGGATGCCAAGAACACCAGCTCTGCACACCCTGGGAATGAGACGATTCATGATGAACATTACATTAAAAATTATGAAAACACAACTTTGTTTTTTATATCCAGCTTTCAGTACCTCATAGTGGCAATTGTCTTTTCTAAAGGAAAGCCCTTTAGACAACCATGCTACAAAAATTGTAAGTCCTTCTTTAGTATATACAGTTCCAAATAAATCTCCCAAATGACTGTGCACTTGTTGACAGTTCTGTTGTGCCACTCCAGAAGCAATAGTGTCGCTAAGCGATCAAAGTGCAGTTATCCTCTCATAATCACAGCTAGAAATAAGGAAATACTAAACTGTGTGGAGAAATTTGTGTTAATAGTTGCTTTGTTTGTAAAAGTATATGTGTATATACATTTCAGCTCCACCAGTGAGCCAGTGAGGAGTCAGGCCTTCTCTCTCTTTATAGCTATCAGCACAACTAGCATTGCCCAAATTTGCCTGGCAGGGGTTTAGAGGAAGAAGAGAGGTTGTTTCCAGGCAGTAATGAACTCCTGATACTTTTTTAAACTGTCTAAAACTCTTGATTGTGAGATGGTCCAATTAATATATTTTTTTCTTCTTTTACAGTTCTGTTTGTTTTATCTGTTATAGTTCTTTATGTCTTCATATTTTTCATCATGTTGCATCCTGTTGAACCTATTGACGCATTTCTTGAGGTGAGAGTCAGCAGATCTGTGGGTGTGTCAGCTTCCTGGGGGACCTGATGGGCTGCCTTTGGGGCAAGCATGACCCCTGCAGAGCTTTAGCTTCACATCAGTGGGTGGGGAAGGGAGAATTTATAACTCTGAGTCTGTTTTGAATGTGTGTTTACTTCACCTATGTGTTTCTAACCTCTGGCAACTCGTTTCCACAGCTTGTGTGTGTGCCACCTGAGTGGCGCCTCAGAATTGTCATCATCGTCATTCTGAATGCAGTTGTGTCCGTGCTGACAGAGGTAAGAAATCCACATGGGAAAAATGCTTCCCTTTTAAGTGTTTCTTTTTTCAGGGTGCACATTTGTCTTTTATTTAGAAGGTCGCTCTTCACAGCATGCCAGTGTGAGTGACTGCTGTTTTCTTTGTTAAGTGTGTATTTCTACAAATGTCCCTGTAGGCTAGATTTAAGGTGTCAAGATTTTCTGTGTTAAAAGGGTAATTTTAAAATATTTTTTATTAAAAAATGGAGACAGGGAGGAAGTTGAAAGACTTAATTCGACTATTTCTTATTAAAATACTCCATTTTTATTTTCTGTGTTATTTCAGAATAACAACATACTAGAGAACTATCTAAAATCCTTAGGGGAGCCCCCCTTCCTTCATTTGGATCATACACATTGCTTATTGTTCAGAATAGTGCAGGTCTGTGTAACTCAAGTGTCCGATATGATCAAATTCCAGAAGTAGAGATGTTCATGCAAATCTGCTTTTTCCATCACAGAGCTTGTCCAAAGTCAGTCACTCTGGATGTTGACCTCTTCTGCTGTAACTCCAGAGTAAATGTGTGCAGAAACATTCCCTGCCTTTCATCCAGGTGCCTTGTTTTTGTTTCCAAGAATCAAAGTTGGACAGATAAATCTTCCAGAAGTCTGGATTCACAGTCAGTTATTTACTCCTGTGGTTAGTTCTTCTCCCTGTTAACTGACGTGTCATTTCCAACCTGAATATGTTTAAATTTTGGTTGCAGTCATGAGTCACAAGAAGAAAAAGCCTTCCAACATTATCTAGTGCTTGCACACTACAATTATCTGTTTTTACTGTGTAACATTTTCTACAGCTTCTAATCAGTATTTCCATTACAATGTGAGGGATTGCTATCAATGTAACCAGCGTAATATTTGCTTGGATCATATAATTTTGGCTTTCAAAGAGTTCTACAGCATTAATATTCTGTCCAATTGACATGTTTTTTCCATTTTATTTGTGACCTAGTAAAAACTAACTCAAACAAAGGTTTTTTTCAGATACTTGAATCAAAATAATCAAGCCTTTATGGTTAAAATAGAATTTGCAAAATATGCTTTTATGTTGCCACCTATTGGAACATGTTTCTGTGTCTTCACATGACAGGTGACAACTTGTCTTTTCCAAAACATGTCAGTAGATACTAATTTTCTTGGCTTCTGTCTTGTTGTTAACAAGTTTATGCACTATTAAAGCTCCTGTGCCTTTCTTACATTGTCCTATATGTTCTCTAACCCCTCTTGTGATGATTTTCCTTTATGCCCTTGAATTCTTTTCATTTTTTTGTATTAGTGAATGTTTAATAGGGTTTTTTTGGCTTTCTTTTATTTGTGAAAAGTCAAATTTTATATATATTGCTGTCTTTACCACTGAAACAAAACAGGTATTCTGAAGCTTCATGAAGAATCATGGCTTTCTTTGTCTTCTGATAAATTTAAAACAAACCTCCCAGACAGAAATACTTTTTCCCATTCAATTTCAATTTTCAGTTCAGTGATAAAGATTACTTAGAGAAATTAACTTACTATCTGCTTGAAAACTCCTTTTTTCTGTAGGTGATCTTATAACTTTTATAGAATCTGGTGTTGTTTCTGTTCTGGATGTGTAAGGTTTCCAGTAGAAAGTCCATACAGTGTGACAATCCATGTATCAGCACGTGGCTCTTGAGGACAAATGGTTCTCTTCTAGTTTAAATACCTGTTCATAAAATTCCACTTCTGGGCCTTGTTGGTTGATGCATCAGCCTGAAAACCTGTGAATTTCTACTAAGCATCACCTAAGCAATATAATTACCTGCAGACTGTGTTCTTTCACCCAGTATTTCAAACCTCACCCACTCTTTTTCCTGTGCAGGTTTGAGTTAGCATCTTTCTACACTTCAGTCATTTAACTTTCATTACCAAAACTGTAGGGGTAATTTGGCACATTTCTTGTAAACAGACTTCCCTATTTGTCTTGTTGCCTGCACTTTAGTAATAAAATAGAAGTACTACTTCTAGGCTCTAATTGTTTGGGCTGTTACGCTTTGTCTTGGACCAAGTTTCTTTCACTTTCAGTGTAAGCTGAATGCTTTGCTATGGCAGATGAGTTGTTTCACTGTACAACAGGTGTCCCAATAGAGCTGTTGTCTAGCAATCCTCAGCTCCCAAACCTTGTTTTACAATACAAACTTCACCTTCCACAATTTCAGCCCACTTCTTGAACTGCATTTGTCCAGTTCCAGCACTGTTACTCTACACTCCCTAAAGCTTTGTCATGTGGTGCCAACTCCTTGGGTCCAGTGTGTTGTGTAGAAATCCCAGGCTATTTCTTTCCTTCACTTCCAGTATAACTCATTGTCTTTCTCCCTTTGTGTGCCTGGCTGGATTTTCTACTCCCTACACTTTTCACTACAGACTTAGTGGCTGCCACAGGTCACATTCTGAGTATCTGGGAGAGGCCACTGGTGGCATCTCCTTCCATCTTTTGACAGGGTACTCTGTATTTCATCTAGAGTTTGCTGAGAGCTATCCCTCAGTAACTGCCTCTTTAAGTGTCTCATAATTATGAGATACAAG
Source organism: Drymodes brunneopygia (assembly GCA_013400955.1). Taxonomy (NCBI): domain Eukaryota; kingdom Metazoa; phylum Chordata; class Aves; order Passeriformes; family Petroicidae; genus Drymodes; species Drymodes brunneopygia. The sequence continues at coordinate 503,114 of VZTZ01034838.1, forward strand.
AGGAATTGGATCTTCTTTAGTCACACCTGCCAGTGTGACTCTTTTGTATCACGCTATCATCATGTGTAGTTTTGTCATGGCTTCTGCAACAGGAATAGTTTCTGACTGTGGCTGTCTCAAACATGTTTTCTGAAATGCTCTGAAAAGCTTTTGCTCTTTCCATGTGGATGCCAGACTAGATTCACAAAATGTGCAGATTCTTTCTACCAGATGATAGAAAATATTGCACAACAAAAGCAGATCATAGCAGCTGTTCCACTTCACCCCTGATGTCTGGTATAGACATGCTTAAACCAGACTGGCTTCCAAAACGAACATCTAACAAGCTGAAGATTGTTGGCCAATACTTTATAAAAGCCCTGTCAAGTTCTGTATATTATAAAATCATAAGCATTATAAAAATCTGTTACAAAATTCTGACTATCAGCTCTCCATTTTCGATGGCAAAGGTTAGTCAGATATTAGAAATGGAATCTGTCCAGGGATCAGAGTTGTAGGCTTGAGGCCATGAAAGGTACAGGTTCACACCTGTGTTGTCAGATTTTCTCAAAGCTCCCGAGTCCGCCTGTGCAGCTGTATGAGGATAACCAGATGTGCTCAACATACTATTCAAGTTCTGTCCTCTTCTAAAAACTTGGAATTATGCCTACCAAATTCCTTCATTCCTTCTGGTGGCTCGACTTTGCCACCCCACTGCTGCTTTTCTAAGAATGTCACTGGTTTAAAACAGATTATGAAGAAAGCATAGCTCCAAAATGAAATACACTGTAATGTTAAAGATGGTTTATGGGGAAACTGCTCTAAGTACTCGTTTTCATGTGGTGCTTTACAGGTTTTTAGAGTATTGAAACACATTAAGAATGTGTATTTATGATTTTACCCATATCAATGGATGCAGTTTTGGTCATTGTTGCTGTTGATTTTAGAGTACACGTTCATATTCTTAAATTTTGCGTGAGCACTTTAAGAATGATAATGTTTATCACAAAAGTACCGACACAAACTCTCCGTGTTGCTTGCCACTGAATTAGTTTTGCCTAACGCAGTGTTTCAGGTTTTATTTGTAATGTGCACACTAACAACAAATGATCAATAGTTTCTTTAACTCTTCCCACTCACTGTAATGTCTCACAGAATGTCCTCCTTGATATGATCCTTTGGAAGGTTGTGTTCAATCGAGACAAACAAGGAGAATCTCGCCTCACCATACCCCAGCCGCCTCAGGTTGGAGACGAGTATTTTGCTGTCATCATTTGAGTGCATGTGGATTAATTTGATTTTGTCTCTTACCTATAAGTGTCTGTTGCCTTATCTTTAGCTTAAGTCTGCTTAAATTAGATTTCTGTAGCTAGAATATTAAAAGCACAGGCTTCTGGGTTTCTGATTTTTTCTGTATTGACACTTACAGAGTTTAGTGTGTGTACATGAACTGTGAAACAAACCTAGAGTATTGCTTTAAGACTTTTCTCACTTTATGTTCAGTTTCCACATTAACAAGTTTTATTTGTGGTGTCACAAGTTAGCATGCTAGGACTGGGAACATCTTGATTTGCTTTGAAGCAATTAAAATAAATTCATTTGGTTTAGAGTTCTAGGTCATTGTCTGAGACCAGTAATTTTTAGCATGTACAAGTGAAACAAAACAAGATGGCAAATAAAAATACACTATTACTACTTCAGATGGTTTAGGACACGGAAAGATTTTTCAGGTGACCATGATTTTTGGTCTGGTCTGCTCCTCTGCTGTTAATACATGGCAGAAATCTATGTGAATCCAATAAAAACTAGCTTTACTTTAAGCCTGTTGTCTTAATTCTTTTGGCTGATTGTACATTTGTGCTTGATAGAATTACAGTGGTTTATTTCTCAGCACTAAATTTTATTAAATATATTCACTTCAGATTTACATTTGTCTTTTTGAGGGTGTTGTAGAACAAATTGTTTTGTGCTCACTGAAGAATGGAAGCTGTGCTCAAGGCTCACCTTTGGTTCAGTTCACCAACTGATAGAAATTTAGGGTATGATGAAAACTATAGAATGTATTACCATTAAAATGTCAGCCCTGCAGACCATAGGTGCTTTCTGAGATATGAACGGGATTCAGTCCCTAGAATGAGGAATGGTGTTTCTCCTCCCCAGCCAATTAAATTACATGGATTTAAGACTGGGAGAGGAAACATAGGAAGGAAGACGTAAGTTTCATAATTTGTGTCTTTTTTAATAGCTTTTAATACCTGCAGTATTTAGATTTCATATATCAGCAAGTTAAAATCTGCTACTTTTGTCTGACTGGCTGTCTTCAGTTTAAAAATTCATAATTTAAGAAGTGTTTTAAGATTTTGGGAATTTGCTTTTTCTAGAGCAGGATTTTATTCTCCAATAGTAAAATCATTTATTCTTGCCTGTTCTATCTGTGATTACTGAAGTGATTATAAAATATGCATAAAAACTGTTGGTGGTCTTAGATGCTACGATAATGTGAAATACTTGGTTTTTTCTTAATGTTTTTTGAATGTCATTGCTACCATAGTATAGAAGAAATGACACAACAGAAGAGTTTCTGTACCACAGGTCCAATCCAATGTGATAATGAAATAGAAAATTAAAGATTGAAATAATAGTTTTTCTTCTAGTGATTTACTGTATTGTTACTGACTTTATTCTTTTTCTAATGCTAATCCAGTTTTCAAATCTGTTCACTTCTGCAGGAGGCTGGGGACCGCTGTGGAGTCTGTTTCCTTTCTTCCCTGTTTGGTTTTAGAGAAAAGACACCAAAAGCCAAGTATATGCACCTAGCTCAGGAACTGCTAGTTGATCCAGAATGGCCACCAAAGCCCAGGACAACAACAGAAGCGAAAGCCCCATCCCAAGAAAATGGTTCATATCAAATCATCACTGTAACGTAGCAGTGGATCTTGGTGGCATGTATCTTTAGTAGTATTCAGAAGAATGTAATTTTAAGGCTTTATTTCAAACTGCAGTGTGCTAAATGTCAAATTCTAATGCAGATATTTCCAACTGTTTTGTCTCTCTGAATACAAAATTCAGAGCCAGGCATCTTATGGCTATACATTTTAAAAATGTAGGTTACCTTAAGCAGAACAAAAATGATTGTGTTTCCTTCCACCTTCTTTCAGATTTCATTGTTCCTAAATGAGATGCATTTGAAGGTTTAAACTGCAGGGCAGTTAAAAGAGGTTCACATTCTTTGCCTGGAGTATCTTAATAGTTGTTCTAACCTGCTTATCTGGGCATGTGTTCATGTAAACCCTATGATGTGATGGTTTCATGGCTGTACTAGAGGTGCATAATAACCTTGTCATGGTTTTGGGGTTTTTTGTGTTTATTTTTTTTTGGTTGGTTTGGGTTATTTTGTTTGTTTAGTTGGTTTTTATTTCACTGATGAAAAGTTTTGTGCCTCAGAACGGTTCTAAAGTTCGTGTGTGTGTACCTCTAAGTTTGTTCCTATTAGTAAGGAGTGTTCCAGGTGTAATGTTTGGGTTCGAAGTTCAGTTCTTTAGTCTGCCACAGCAGGGATTGGAAATGCTGTAGAGGCAATATGCTCTGTCCTTCAGAAATAAGCACATTGCTTTCATGTGGGTTCCTGACTTCTTTTCTAGCTAACCGCAAGGAAGGGCTTAGGTGGCCTCCAGAGGTGGAGCCATTTGGCTACACTCTAAAGTTTTTGGAGAAAGAAGGATGGAGAATCTAAACACTTTGTTCTATGTCATGTTTTATTACATTTAGCTATGCATTTCTCCGTAGACCTTGCTTTTTCCAGCAGAAGGGTTGGATTATCCCTTTGTGGACCATGTTTTATTTGTAAATCTAAAGATAATTTTCCCATGTACTTTGAAGCAGTAAGGCCAGAGTCACTGCTGCAAGGGATATGGGAGTGGGAGGGAGGTCTGTTGTCACATGCCCACGCTTGGGGTTTGTGCATGTTAAGAGCACAGGCATTACCAAGAGTCTGCCAGTGTCTTAAGCACTACATGTAGCTGTGTGAAGCAAAATTAGGTGAAAATTGAGCTAAAGTGTCTTGCTGCAGAACGATAAGGCTTATGCAGATTTTATTTATTAAAAAAAAGGGGAGGGGGGGAAATAAAAGCTTGCATTACCACTAATGCTGCTTAAGCACTAGGGGTAACCAACCATACATCATTTTGCCTTGAGGCAGTATCAGAACACAAGACCACTAGAAAAATAGGTCTACAAAGAGGTAGAGGCAGACAGCACTTTGATTTGCAAGGCTTAACATTTTTTTGTTGCTTCTCTTTTTATTTTGTAAACCCCAAATTACTTACCTCCAAACCATTGTCAACTTCATAAATGTTTGGAAAAGTCTTCTTTGGTGTCTTTGGGAAGATGATAAATACTGAGTCTTGATCAGTCTGGTTTTGACCAGAGGCAACTGACTAGTCCAGACAGCTCCAAGCTTTGGGAGGGGATTTGGGGTCTGAGGAAGTCATGATTCTCTGGAGATCCTTTAGAGAAGGAAGTTAGGTCCTTTAGAGTAGTTGTGGAATGAGGGCCCCAAACTCACTGGCTGGCTAGGATTGTTTTGAAGTGTGTATATTGTGATGATGGAATTTGAGGTTTTGATGTTAGGGATTTTTTTTCCTTCTTTTTTTTTCCTTTTTTTTTTTCCCCGGGTTGTCTTGTTTTGTTTTGTTCTTTTAAATTCCTGTGGAGACAATTCCATTCCAGCCTTGTTTTAATAAGCAGAATTTTTCAGATCAGGCCTAATTCCCTTGTGCTGTTCTGTAAGGCAGTATGGACAGTGTGCCCTGCTGCTCATAGAATCATTAAGGTTGGAAAAGACCTTTAAGATCAAGTCCAACCATTAACCATGTTAATGTCAATCATGTTGTGGTTTCTGCAGTGTTGAATATACTGTGCCAACAGGGAATTTAAAAGTGGTGCTAAATGGTTTGGAAGACCTTTTCCTAGAACTTGGTTGTTGAAGTTATTGCTCCTCCTAAATAGTATGCATATGGTGTACTATCTTCCAGTCCAGCTGTCAACTCCTTTCCTGATTTCAGTTGTTGTTGTTTGTTTTTGAGGAGTGGAGCAGGGGGAAAGGGGGAAGTGGTTTTCTTAGCATTCATTCAACAGAGCAATGTTCTTATTATCCTGGCTTCGTAAGGTCATAAACATCAAACAACATTGGTAGCTTTTAAGGGGTCTGCAGTTGTGGACTTGGATACATTAATTAGTCATGAACATGAGTCAGTTGGCTAATTTCTGCCGATGTTGATTTTATAAAACCTTTGTAGCATGGAATAACTGATGAAGAATAATTCTTAGCTGCGTAAGTAGTATTCAAATCTAAACAAAAATAATATTTTAGTTGAAAAATGTTGTGAAGCTATGCATCTTGGACCTGGGAGCTGTGACTTATCCTTAAACGCATAAGCTTCTGCTTTCCATTTCATTGACCATTTTAGATTTGCTGTTCCATGAGAACTGAAAGAAAATATTTGTGTCTTTCCCTTTTATATGCTTTTGCTTAATACTTGCCCTAAACTGATAGTTTCTCTTGACTTGTTTGGTTTCTGAAGCTAGTTTTTCAGTCTTATTCTAGTTCATTAGACTTACCTAGAAAGTGAGGGGGAAACAGCTTATAAGGTGGGCTTGTCTTCAGAGAACATTTTAGGAAACTCTTACTAAAACAGAAATCACCAAGTGTCTCCACTTAACTGAGTGACTAATGGCTCATGAGCTAGTAAATTTGAATGTTTTGCAAATGGGTGCTTGTTTCCTCCAGGTCTGCGTTCAGGGTTGGTAAATGTTCCTGAGGTTGCATGCTTGAGCTCTGACGCTTAGTCAAGAATAATAAATCAGCTTTTCTGAGAATCCATCTTGTTGTTGCAAGTTCAGCCACAGAATAAGCTTTTGCATTTTCTGCAATTATTGGGATTTATGCCTTCCTGCCCAAGAGCTGAATTTGACCACCTATAATTTTTCTCATTTTGAGCAGTTTAGTTTTTCTGGTTTTCAGAAATGCAGCAAACTAGATCTGCACTAGTGTATTCAGTTTCTGTTTTGAAGTAAGATGAAATTCACTTTGTAGTGAAAAAAATCTCTTTTAGTGTTCATCTTGGAAATCTAAATTCAGGTGAACAGACCAAGTTAGTGAGCTCCACTAGATACTGGGTAGACGTTTTCTTCCTGCTGTATATTTTGGCCTTATGTTGAGGAGTTTGATTTATTATTAAATTATTTGTGTATGCAGACTTCAATCTGTATGTATTTTATTTTGATGTATTAGGATTTGTAAATATTACTGATTTTTAAATATTATTTATGCACATACTTAAAGGACTGGTCTATCCAGAAAAGCAATTGCTAAATAATAAATGTTACTTTTTAGAAATAAATTACAAGATCATGAAATTGTATATCCCTCAGGGTTATTTTTAAAGTTTTTTTTCCTTTCCCTTCAGATTCAATTAGCAGTAAGTCTAGTTTCATGTACTATAGAACTAAATCTACTGTAAAAAGAAAATGCTGCAAATAATGCTTGAATAGAAGCGGCTTAAAAAACCCACAGAACTGACTGTCCATGTTCATCATAACTTTAAATTGGAAACTCTTACTGTTGCACTTTTTAAAAAGTTGTTGGATTTTTAATTCTATTTATTTTTTTCTTTCTTCATGAAGGTTGTGCTGAACAGTCATCCCAAATTGGGTAAATAATCCTGTACTGTATATGGGTATATGCAGTATAATACTAAGCAGATGTGGAGTCCTTTTTATGCTGCAAATTTTTAATGCTTATGTTGTTCATCACAAAATGAGAGAGCTCAAGTCCTGTAGGATTTCTCCAATGAAATTCTGAATTGTAAACTTAGGGTTTTGTATGTCTAAGGGAAAGCTGTGGGTTTTTGACAATTTTTAGAGTCTTGAATATGTTGATTTTATATACAGTAAAGCTTCAGGTTTTTAAAACTATTTTCAACAAACTGCAGCTTGTTTAATAATTATGTGAACCAGAAACTACTTAGTTTGTCATTAATTCCTCAAGCCTAACACAGATTAAAATGTTCATCATTACAGCGCTCTCTAGAAGCTCAGCTTCCTTTTATTTTTAAATCTGAAATGATACTACATCTTTGTATTTAAAATATGTATTGCTGCTCTAGAATGGTACCCTGTTGTCAAGAGGCATACATAAATAACTGTACAATAGAATTGTAAATAGACTTGTAAATCATTTTTGTGACTGAAGCTCTTTGAAAATAAAATTAAAATGAACAGATATTTTAACTCTTCTCATTAGTTTCATTAAATTGTTTTAATTATTCTTTATGGAATTAGATCCAAAGCCTGTTGAAGAACACAGACTTACTCCCTCTGATGTCTGGATATGTTGTTCAGCACCTCTATTTTTGCAGATGGGGGTGGGAAGGGTGGCTGCCGTGTTACTGTTCTGCAGGGGGATCACACTGACTGCAGCTTTACCTGTTGGCTTTTGAGCCAACCTTGTACATGTGACAGCAACTTGTTTCCACCTTCAGTAATTCAGATGTTCCTTCTGTTTGGACATGTGGGAGGCATGATCTGAGCTGTCACCATTGTCACAGTCATCTTCAGAAAAATCACGTGGAAATGAAGACTTCTATCCTGTGGCTCACCTTCCATTGAAACAGTCATTGGCAGAGCACATTGTTTTAAATGTGAAGACAAGATACTTAAAATACCTTTTTACTTGATAACAAAAACTTAATCTTTCAATTTCAAACTTCTATTTTTAAAACTTAGCTTTTCTCTTTCAGAATCTTACAGATTTTAGGCTTTGTTGGCCTGTCATTCCAGAAGACTTTGAGGAAAAACAGAAACTAAATGTGTCAACCTTGGAATGCTTAACCAAAGTATTAAGTAAAAAAACCCTTCATTTCTTACTGAAACTGCTTTGACTCCAGTCCTGCAAGAAGATAAAAGTCAGAATAGGTACGAGCATGTGATTGTTTAAAGTGGATGTGTCCACTCCTTCAAAACATGTGTAGCAGGCTGGTGAAACTATCTTAAGAAATTTGAAATTTCTAAACATTTCACGTTGAAATGTAGATTTCTGACTTCACTCAGATTTGCTTTGGGTTGGCTGAAGCACATACTCAAATATCACTGCCAAAGAACCTACAAGTGGGTTTTGTGCTTTTGTGTGTGTGACTTAAAACTTTCTCCGGTTCTGAGAGTGGCTTCAAGCCCTTCTTTTGGAGTTACATGCAACCTGTGGAAGTTGGTTACTTGCACAATTGTAGGCAAAAATCTGCTCTGAAGCTTCAAATACTGTTTGGCCTTTGGCCTGTCTCAGTAACTGGGAAAATATGGCTGAAAGTGTTATCTAGAGGATGCGTTCTGCTGTTTTACTTCCCATTTAAAGTGCAGTGTCATGGTGAAGCCTGATTGCCTGCTCTGCTCCTAGTAAGTTCCTTTAAAAAGCAGATAAGTTTTTAAGGTACAGCTCAAAATTCCTTTTTCATGCTTGTATGAGTTCAGGAACTTGCAAGACAGTAAAAGAGGTAAGCACCACTGTAAGCAATGTATGTGCTCAGTGTTCTATAAAACTACATTCAAAACTGATTTGAGACTTCTAATATAGTAACAGTATTAATGTGTTGCTTCTGGCATCCTTTTGTAGTCTTGAGAAGTATTAAGGGGGCGCCTGACAGGGAAAGAGGCTGTAGACCAAACTGTGGTAAATGATCAGCCAGGCTGGTGCCTTTTCTGGAATGCCAGGTGTCTCATGTGAGGGTTTGAGAGAATTTTAATGGATGGGAATGTATAATTATGATCTTTATTGTTGGTATTACTGTATTCTGTACTGTTAAAATCTTTAAATATTTCTTAAAAAAATACTGTGAGAAGCTCTAGATGTTTGAGACCCATAGACTTGTCCAGTTGTTGTGCCAACACTTGTAGCCTTCATATCTTGCAAAGAAGTTCTACCATTTTGCTGTTTGTTTGTCAAAACTAGTGCTTTCTAGCAATTCTGAGCATCTAACCTTGTCTTCTTGTATACTCTCTTACCTTTTGCTATAAGACCAGGAAAACAGATATCATGAATCTACAGTCTAGTGTTAGTCTGTTTCTGATTTTACAGAGTGGCCTGTAGTCATACAAGGGACCTTGAAACAGAAATTCCTCTGTGTGTTTCTGGATGGAGGGTTCTGCTTATGGGGATAGTAGAATCAAGGACAGGCTGAGTTACAAATTTATTGAGGTAAAAGCTTATGAGAGAGTGTTTTGCGGTGGAGGAGATTACTAGGAGGGCAAGATTCTCTGAAAGATTCTTGTTTGACATGTAAAAGATCTTTGGAAGAGTGAAATCTCATGCTATTTTTTGGTGATGCATATGTCTCATTCAAGGAGTTGTGGAAAGCCCAGAGATCTTGCTTTGTGGCACCATGTTGCTGGTTGTTGATAGTACTAAATGCCATGTCCTTCCCTTCCTGAGGAAGAGTTAGAGATTTTACCAGACTTCAGTACTCTGAACCTAAGCAAAATTTCATTTTTTTAAAGCACTCCCTTTAGCTCTTTTTTTTTTTTTTTAATGCAGTAGCTGGTTTGGACATGCAGCTGCTTTGGGTCGATTGTGGTATGTTCTTGTCAGCAGTTCAGGTGCCCGAGAAGCTCTGTGGGGTTGGTATGGGAAAGCTTCATCCTTGCCCCTGAAAAAGGGAGTGTGGGGATGGAACCTTCCTCTCCCCCCATGTTCCTGGTGCAGAAGACTGACATTGTATCAGCTATTCCAGTTGTGTCAGTGGAAGTTGTGTAGCTATTCCAGCTGTCCCAGCTACTACTTGTTCTGCTGCTCAGCCAGGTGCTTGACATCCAGGTTTCTGATGAACTTGGACTTCTGATGTCATTGAGGAAGTATTTCTAGACTGTGGGCTTCTCTTTGACTTGCTCTTTTAAATATTGCCATTTATACCTACAATGATTGCTTTCCTGTTAGTTTGGAAATGTATGCAACTTTCCAACTTTGTGGTGTGTTTCATGCGGATGTACCTTTATTGCTACAACTTCCCATCTAATCTCGTGCACTTCTTCCCTCTCATTTCAGTGTACTTTTAATGCCACTGCTGATAGCTCGGTATTGCGTTAAAATGTTGAAATGAGACTTGTTGGTTATCAGAGTTTCACTACTGTCCTGTGCCACATGGGGTCTTCTGTGTTATTTTAGGCTGTGGCAAAAATAGCCTGTTCCTTCTTGTGTGTTCCTGGGCTGTTCCAAGAAGCCATCACTTGAAAATGCTGAGACAGGATTTAACCACACGGTGCTGTTTTGCTTTTCACCACTTAAAGTACAGGACAACCTTTTTACCTCCATTGTCTATTTTTGCAGGCTAAACTTTATTTTTAAACTTCAGATAACTTACAATGGAAAAACACTGTGAGTGCAGGACCTTCTGATAATTTTTGAAAATATTTTTGGCATGTAATTTAGTATAATATACTAAACCTTGCCTAGTGGAAGATGTCCCTGTCAGCTAGAAATAGATTATCCTTAAGGTCCCTTCCAACCCAAACCCTTCTGTGATTCTGTAATGCTTTTCTGTTCAAATAAATACATGCCTTTTGACTACTTAAGTGTTTCATCATTATTTTTTTATTATAGTTAACTGGTAAAATACAAACAAATAATACTTGATTTACAAAAGTAAATTTATCTGTACTTAGTGTAAGCTGAGCACTTTAGAAATACAGACAGTCAACAATTAAAGAGATTTTGAAGTTTGCTTTCAAGTCAAGGGAAATTTTGCACACATTTGCAGGTTTATGATATAATCACGCATCTTTGTGAACTGCTAAGTTACCTATGATCAAACCCTGATTCTCTCTTATCTTTTGTAACAGCTAATGTTTCTGGCACTTCAACAAGGATGTTGGTGTTCCGTTTGTCAGTGATGATCAAGCTTTTCTTCCAGTTGGATGCATCTATTTGTCCTGAGAAGTGTGACTGCTCTTCAAAAAATGCAATTCATTGCTCTGGCCCTCACCTAACAGACCTGGAATTGTTAAATCTGCCTTGCAACATGACAGAAATTCACATAACAAATGCTAACGTATCGTACTTGCAGGATGTTTTTGCTGGGATGGTGGAACTACAGCATCTCATCCTATCTTCAAACAACATCGCTCTAGTTTCACCAACAGCTTTTAAAGGCTTGGGAAGGCTAAAAGTCCTCAAACTGCTAGATAATAAACTGGTTGAACTTCCCCCAGAAGCATTTGATGACATGGTGCAGCTTCAGCAATTGATCATGGAAAGTAACAGGCTGAAATCTATCGAGGAAAATCTGTTTGACAAACTGGCTAGTTTGCAGGAGCTTTATTTGAACAAAAACCAACTAACAGCACTTCCCAGTGGTGTGATGAAGAAACTTGCCAAACTCAGAGTACTGAACTTGTCAAGAAATTACTTAGCAGCACTGCCTAGAAATATATTTAGTGCATTAGCCAGGCTTGAGAGGCTGATGCTGTATATTAACAGGCTGTCTTCAATAGAGTCTAGTATGTTTGATAGCTTGAAGGAGCTGCAGGAGCTTTTCCTGCATTCCAATAACATCCATTCCATTGCCCCTGATGCATTTCATTGTCTTCGCAAACTGCGAACCCTGACACTCTCCAGAAACAGGCTTGAGGTTTTGCCTTCTGGGCTTTTTTTGCACCTGCATGACCTGTCTAAACTGACCTTGTACAGGAACCCACTGAAGTCTCTTCCAGAAGTATTGTTTGGAGAGATGAGGAATCTTGGTAGCTTATGGCTATATCACACAAAGCTCTCAACAATACCAGATTTTGTGTTCAGTAACTTGACAAATTTAGAGCTTCTTGTGCTGAGTTTGAACCCAGAGCTTACGGTTCTTCCTAGGAATGTATTCAGTGGCCTGAATGAACTGCGGGGCCTTTCTCTCCATACAAGTAATATTTCCAGTTTGCCAGAGGGAATCTTCCTGAGCCTTCAGAAACTGCAGAACATTTCCCTCTTTGATACAAGGCTTGAGGTTCTTCCTAGAAACCTCTTTCATAATCTCAAGCACCTCCAGAAAGTTTACCTGAATAGTACTAACCTGCAGTCTCTCCCTGCAGACTTCTTAACTGCTTTACCCGAGCTAGAAGAAGTTGTCCTTGATGACAACCCTTGGAAATGCGATTGCCAAATCCTTGGCTTCCGAGAATGGCTGCAAAAGAGCACAACAATAGTTAAAAATGTGCCATCTTTAATGTGCCACAGCCCAGTGGCACTGCAGAATATTTCTCTTGTGTCTCTAAGCATTGATGACCTAGAGTGCCTGTCAACCACTGCCATGACGTATCAGACATTCAGCTCAACTTATGCCCAGACCTTGACATCTCCTGTGATGGAGCACTTCACATCATCTGGGGAGACTGCTCTAACAGAGCTGTCTGACATGGAAATCATCAGCACACCCACACCACTTTCTCCTGCAACTCCAGGTTTTACCTCCTCCCATGCTGAAGATGTTGGACAGCCTGGGTTGCATTTCTCAGATGTTCCAGTCCAAACTTCTCCCAGCATCATAGCACAAACCAACAGTGTCAGAGGGACAGATTTAAATGCTTTTGTCTGGTGGGATGAGTTTCCAGCCCACAGCAGTGCTAAACCCTATTTAAATACCAGAGTTACATATTGCCAGCTGTTCTTGTGCGTTCACAGTTTGATTTTAACACTCCAGACTGTAGTCATTGTGCTCAGTCTGTATGTGATGGGTAACACCAGGCAACTCTTGCACTCCAGAAATATTCCTGCTCAGCCTGTAGTTCTAATAAGAATATTAAGAAGATAGAGAAATCTAGCCCAAGAAAGAACTGAAAGTGTTGCTTTGGATTTTGAACATTTGAGCAGTTAATATTTGATTCAGATCTGGATTACAAATCTTCATAGCAAAGGCCATAAAGACCTTGTCTTTACAAGATAATGGAAATGAGTTTCATGCACCTTGCAACATTTGCCAAGAGTGGCTGTAATCACTGTAAATTGCTACAGCACTTGGTGCACAAACCCAGAGGACAAGATGAAAGTATCTGTAGTCACCTCGACATGTGCACTGTGGGTTTCCTGCTTTAGAGTGCAGCCCTGTGCCTGCCAGAGGCTGCTGCCTGTGAGTGCTCACTGCTCAAATGGAGTGTACAATCAAGGAAGGAACTCTTACATAGGAATGTGGCTTCAACCTCAATGTGCTTTAGAGATATCCCAAAGTACACCAATACTACTATGCCCTATACTGCCTGCAATCTTTTGTCTCCTTACTGAGAAAGTAAATGGTGTTTTTGGGAGGAGATGCTGGGAAGAACCTTTAAACAAGGTGGGCAGAATGGTGTGGTGCTAGGGTCTTAGCTTTTGCTTTCTGTCCTCAGCCCCTTTCCAGAATGTGGCATGAGGAAGGGGCACCAATTAAAGCTAACTGCAGAGGAAGATGCTGAGCTAGGAAGTGTAATCTTGATGTATTTTATTGTTGGCTTGGAGGTTTTCTGAAAACTTTGTAAAGTTACTACAACTCTGAATTTTAAGTAAACACTCTCATCCTTAAACTTTGGCCAGTGGTCTGAAAAAACAAGGTGCTCCTGGTTGCATGATACAGCGAATCTTCAAACCAGAGTACCAGGCAGACGCCCAGGACTGAGGATGGGCTCCACAGGGGTGAACTGCTTTGAGAGCTGGTCTTGGCTGAGCTGGGAGAGAAAAGAATGGTCTCTCCTGGGCTTGGCTAGCAAAACTATGCAGCTGAGGGGCAGGGAGCCTGCCTGAACTGAGGGCCACAAAGTGTCACCTCCATTTTGAAGTTGGCTGGGGATGGCACACAACTCCATCAACTTGGAGTGTTCAGTGACGTTTTCAGTCTTGCTATTTTTTACCTTATTACATCGTGCTATTCCCTGACTTCAGCCCTTTCAAGTGTTGATGTGCAAATGTAACTGCTAGGCAATTGTGTGGGTTTTGGTCTTTATACTAACATTTTATTAATATTTTTAATTTTATGAATATTTTGGTTCATAAGTAGACTGGTGGCTGTCAGGCTGCCTGTGCTTTAGTAGCTCTTGGATTTATCAGCTTTTATCTGTATTATGTGACTTAGTTTGTTCTTAAAAGCTCTGATGTCCGTAAAAACCTCTGGGTGTGGTTCCCTGGCTCCTCGTGTCAGAGAGCCTCTACTCCAGGAGCCATTTTGTAACCTTAGTGCCTTTCTAACTCTTGAAGACTTTGCTGGATGGCCTTTAAATGCATGTGACAGACTTGAGGTGAAGAAAGCTTGCATTTCCTGCAGGTTTATGGTTGCTTCCCTGCTGTGTGTTACTCTAGGCAGTGAGAATAAACCGTGACTGCTTTGTTTTGGGGTGCTCTGCTGTTAGGCCTAAATTCCTCTTCCAGGCTGTGAAAAGAGAGAACGTGTTTCTGTAATGTTAAATGATCATTGTCTTGCTGGTGAGGTTTAACAAAATTTAGCAAACCTGGCTAAATGGGAGTTAGAGCCATCTCTAAAGAAGCAGAAATGTGAGTCACTGCAAGTGGTGCAAAGCAAACTGTTGACTGGATTCATAAACAGATGCTTCAGGATATTTATTGCAATATATTTGAGAGAAGCACCAAACCAACAGGGAGCTTTCTCAGTGGTGGTTCTGGGTGGTTGCATGTAGTGTTTAAGAAGAGGCCTTTGTTACAAATTTAGGTTCTCGGTTGGGCAGCTGTAATGACCACGTAGTGCTGTGCCAGCTGCAGCGCTGTCGCGCGGTGCCACGCAAGCATCTGCTCGCAGCAGGCAGATCAGGGTAATCAGGGAGTGTGAGGAAATGGCTCTACAAACCCTGCTGGTGATCGTTACCTCAGTGAAAGGGAGTGTGCTCCGGGCACTCGATGCATAGTGTCTGATTTCTAAGGAAAAGCACCTGTTTGCTCAGGTATGGGGACACCTTGCTATCTGACCCGAGGGCAGTGGGGCAGCACCAGCTGCAGCCCCTCTGAGCCCTCCTCTGGCTGCCCCAGCCCTGCAGTGGAGCCGGCCCGGCCCCCACGCTGCTCCTTGGCTCCTGGTGCTGTGATTGAGCTCCAGCTCTGGCACGTGGGGGCTCTGGCACAGAGCTGTGTACAGTCAAGTGCTAAGATGAGGATGATTCCTCCTCCCAGGATGATTCCTCTTTACATGCTGTCATCGGGCTTTCCCCACGCCTGAGCCAGACGGGGGAAGTGAAGTCATCAGAAAACAAAAGGCTGGAGCAACGAGTGCCTGGAGTGGTTTACTAACTCTTCCTCTGAGGTGTTCTGTTTTGGGCTGCCTCTGATTCATTGTTTCTTGCCCAGCAGAGCTCAGCCCTTCCTGAAAAATTCCCTGGCCTGAGAAATCCAAGGAAATCCTTATGTATTCCCCACTTCTGTTTTTCCTGGAGAAAGAACAGTCTTCCAGGTCAGCATGATGCAGCTGTGGCAGGCAGGAAGGCAGCAGGCTGGTCCCCAGATCCTCTCTGGGCAGCCCTGCCTCGCTGCTGCCTCAAAGCACCATTCCCTTGTGTGCAAGGATTTTCTCAGTCCCTGCAGCCCATGCTTGCATCTACTGCTCAGCCTTTGTCACCAGGCTGGGTAGGAACACAGGGGGCTGGAAGAAACTGGAGGTACCCAATCCCTGGTCCAGCAGGTCCCAGATACTGGGGAAGGGGTGAATGCAAAGCACACCTGCACACAGTGACTGAAGGGGTTGGTTGTGCTCTCTTAGCTCCTGATCAGGGTGCAGAATCATGGTTAACAGCCCTGTGTGTTATCCAGACCTGCAAGTCCAGGACCTGCTTCCAGGATCGCATCCTGGCTGGGAGTGCTTGGGTACCTCACCACTCGTCCAGCTGTGCCAGCCCGGTCATAGCTTGTTCCATCCCTTCCAATACTTGTTGCTCCTGTTCTCTCTGTTTAGGAAATCCTGGAGCAGTGGGAGCTCTGACCCACCCTGTGCCAAGCCATGGGAATATTCATTGTGTTTCTAGCTTGATGTCACTACACATGCCATTCTCCTTTGCTTGTTGGGATTTGCATCCAGAGAGTTCCCAAAGCACAGGGTGCTGAGGGGGGAATGAATGAACTGCTGCCACAAACACTGGCAACTCTGACTGTTTACAGCCACTGCAGCAAGCACTTCCAAGCCACCAGCACACACATCCTTTCGTTGTGTCCCTGGTGTCCTGGTGCTTTCCATCCCACCACCTCTGCCCTGTGAGACCAGGAGCTGCAGGAGGGCCCTTGTCACTGCTTGCAGAGGGCAGCGAGCTTGGGCAGCTGCCTGTGAAATGCAGTTCAGTGCACAGCAGCAAGATCAGAGCTTGCACCTCAGATCTTCCCTGTCCTGATGGCAAGGAGAGGTAGGTGATGGCAGAGGTGCTTGGAGAGGGCCCCCAGTAGTGGTTCAGGAGTGCCTGTGGCTGCTGGCTACAAGGCAGGAGCCCTGGGAGCCTCTGTCTGGCACTATGGAGCATTGGCTGTGTCTCCTCCAGGCTTCCAACCAGCATGGCTTGCCTGGGGCTGCTGATTTGGCAGGCCTGATATGGGAGCATTTCCTAGGGATGACAGAAGAGCTGGGAGGAGACGCAGCCCGAGGCATGTACGGGCGGACAAGGCTGGGCCATGGTGCTTACAGACTTACAGTGAGGGGAAAGCATGAAGCTCCTGCTGTGTCCCAGCTAGGGAGTGGCAAGCTAAGGAGGTGTTATGCCTCCATTTTCATAGCCAAAACCTGGGTTTGTACTCACCTGTGGGTGTTTGTGGGTGGATAAGCCCTGGTATAGTCTCTTACTTGGGCCAAGGGGGGCAAGTCCCACTTCACTAGAGGGTGGGGGCTTCTGTTCCAGCAGCACCCAGACCCATCGACCCCTGGGCTCAGCCTTGTGCAATCGCTGCTGTAGGAGTGGCATGCCAGACTTCCAGCTGTGCCTTTGTGTCTCTCTGAATGGAAAAAGCTCAAGGCAGAGAGCCAGTGATGGCTGGCAGCAGCGCTGCCACTCCTCTGCTGGCTTCTCCTGGGAAGGAATGAGGCCCCTTCTCCCTTCGTGTGTTGGGAAGAGGTCCCTGGGGCACTTGGTGGTGCCAGAGGTGGCTTTGCAGAGATGAAGCTGCTCCAGGAAACACTCGCAGTGTACGAGCCCCATGCCATTGCTCCAGCTGCTCCTTCCCCCCCTTTCACAGCGCACATCGGACAAGCTCCTTCCGCTTCGGATTATCTCTGCAGGCGGACTTGGCTGCAGGCCCCACATTCCTTCCAGCCTAGCACTGCCCTGAGCCTGCGCCAAGCCCTGCATGCTGCTGCTAGGGCCAGGGCCGAGCCTGGAGGAGATGGTTCTGCTGGTGGGGTGAGCCCCACTGGAGCCTGAGATCCTAAATGCTGTTTCCCTTGAGCTCCAGAAGGGCTGTGGTGAGGCTGGTGCTGATGCTTGGATGGAGGTTAGCCCAATGGCCATCCCTGCTAACCATCCTCGATGGACCCAAGCTGCTGCTGCTCCCGCCCAGAGCTCCCACTTTGCATAAGCACTTTCCCAGGGAAAGCAGGGCATGTCCCCATCCCTTGGGGCAGATGATGGCGTCATCTAGCCACGAGCAGTGAGGCAGCCCTGGCCCTGCATTCCTCAAGCAGGGAGGGAATATGTCACTATGGCTAGATCACTGGCCCTACGGAGGAGCTCTCTCATTTGGGCTCCTCAAAGCATTAGGGTGGGCCCGAGGTGAGGGAAGGGCTGCTGGTGCTTCTCTAAGGCTGGAGGTGGCTCCAGCACCAGATCCTGAGGGACTAATGCCCCTTCCTTCACCCCTCAGCTGTGGCTTTAGCCTGTGGGTCCTGCTGCAGGGCCAGAGGTGTTCCCGTGTGCTGGAACATGGGGAGGACTCCCTCTGTGGCCCCCAGCCCAGCCCTCCCTGCTCCTCCTCTGCTTCAGCGGTGTCTGGCCTGGTGCCTGGGCCCAGCTGGTCTCTGTGAGCACCGGGGGCCACCGGGGGCTTTCTCACAGCAGGGTGGGCACCTGGCAGCCGTGCAGAGTAACTGGGGGGGTGCCAGCACAGCACTGCAGGGAGCGGCAGGCTGTGGGGCGGTCCCATCCTGCCCAGGGTGCCAATTCAGGCAGGAGCTGGAGGTGTGCAGGGAGCAGGGGCTGAGGGGGGAGCTGGGCCTGCATGGCGTGGGTGAGCGTGCTCAGCTCCTTGGCAGATGAACAATGTGCTCTCCCAGCCAAACCCACAAGCTGCTAATTTTAGCGATTACATGAATTTTTCCAAGCAGTCTTGAGTCCCTTGGTGATTCAGAGCCACTCAGCTTTGCTGCATCCGCCACCCTGGCCGTGGGGATGGGCTGGAGGTGTGCCAGCATGGACAGACAGACATGGGACTGTCCTGCTGTCCTGCTATCCTGCAGGAAGGCAGACAGCTCCAGCAGAGTGACGCTGCTGTTCTGGGGCTCCATTGTCTCCTTGAAGGCACAGGGATACAACAGTGGTTCCACACCATCCAGGGCTTGGTCAGGGGGGCTTCAGCCTCTGGCTGGTGCAGCTGGAGGTGGGAAAAGCCCACCAGGCAATGCTGAACCTGGGGTTTTCCTGCAGCATGAGACCCACTCCACTCCATCCAGTGCTGTGTGAGCTCCTGGCTACGTGGAGCAGCCTCTCCCTGCAAAATGCTAATCTCACCCTCAATCACATCCTGCTATCTCGGGAGCTGCCTCTCCCCTCCAGATGTGTGGGGTGTGTGCGTGCTGCTGTCCCAAGCTCTTAAACCCTCTGTTTCTCTCCCTTGTAGGTAGCCTGGGGCAAGCTCCCATGCGATCACCTCCGGGAGTGGCTGCAGAAGTGGTGCACGGGCTTGTGCCATTTGTTACTCAGCCCTTTATTTTTAGAGATGTCTTGAAAATAATCATCTTTTCCGGCCAGGAGCCAGAGTCCGTTTCCTGAGGCCTGGGTAGAGGCAGGTGGGTTTTTGTCAGAGCTGTTACCTGGATTGCTCTGAAACTTTGCATGGTGGTAGGGACTCCCCGTCTTGGGGCAGAGTGTTTGAGGTACCCACCATAGCATCCCGGTCTGCCCTGGGGCAGCATTGCTTGGAAGGAGGCGAGTCCCACATTCCTCTGCTGAGCTGGGCTGGGGCAGTGGTTTATCGGAAGTGCTGAGGTTTAGTTTCTGTGTTGCCTCGCTGAAAAGCTGTGAGATTCTGGATGAGTCAGAGCGGGCAGGAGCCCAGCAGCACGGGCAGCGGGCAGACAGAGCTGTGATAAGGCTGTGATAAGGCTGTGAGAGCCCTGCTCTCTGCCAGGGCTGCAGGGCTCCCAAGCCCAGAGCCTGACCTCCAGCTGCACCGCTGTCACAGAAGTGGGGAGATTGTTTTGGGAAGTGTGGTTCAGGGAAACTGCTGTGTCAGTAGGGTGTGAGCTAGAGTACTTGTGGGTGGTGTTTTCAAAAGGCCCATTCTCTGTGCCCAAATGCCTGGTTTTGCCCCAGAGCAAGCAGGAAGCATGGCCGGGGGCAGTTTCATCCTCTGCACTCTCTCTCCAGTCGGATACGGGTCCGTGGCCATCCAGCGTGTCCTATGGCAGATGGGCCTCCCACGCGATGTGACAATAATGGTGGCCGTCGCCTCCAGCTGAGGTTCCACTTCCTACCATATTCCCACGATCCCTGTCCCTGTCCCTTGAGACTGTCTGGGAACTCTGCTCTCCATCCCTGCAGTTTGCTGTTTGTCCTGGTCTGGTCCCCTCTCCAAGCAGGGCAGCTGTCCCTTCCCCTCCCCTGCACGCTCCCAGCCCTCACAGCGTGACACATTTCCTGCCCCTTCCCGGCAGCAGCCCCACGCTGTTCCCATCCCGAGCAGCCCGTCAGTGCCACCCGGAACCTGAGCAGGGGTTGCTGCAAGCGGCGGAAGCTCGGGTGGGCTGAGACGGGATTAGAGGCAGGCAGGGAAGTTCCAGCTGCCCCGTGCTTAGCACGGGACTGCCGTGGCTCTCCGGGAAGCCCAAAGGGGCCACGAACGCTAACTCTCCTTAGCTGCTTCCTCCCGAATATCCGTTCCCGGTAGCTGCTGGACTGGGACTGCCCGGAGGAGGTGGGCGAGGTGGGGAGACCTGGGCTGGGTGACGGGACCCAAGGGCACCCCAGTGCACCCGTGTGGGCTGGAGGGGGCAGGGGAGGGGTGGCAGCAGGTGCCCCTGAACAAGTAGATGGGTATTTTCCTAACACCTCTGGGTACCAGGCTCCATCCACCTGTGTGCCAGGACTGCTGAGGGGGCAGAGCAGTTGTGCTGTTCTGGGGTTGCAGGGATGCCTGCAATGGGGGTTCCCCAGAGCTCAGGTGTTCCTCATGGCTCATGAGCAATGTTCTGCTCTCTGAAACAGCCTGGCCCGTGGCTGGCACCCACACAGCTGCTGACCCTGGCACGGTGCTCACATCCTGGCAGCACTGGTTGTGGTGCCCACAGGACAGAGCCCGCAGTGGGTGCTCATGGGTTTGTGGCCCCTTGGCATCTGTGGCTGTGGGGGGAATGAGAGCTGTGACCTGGTCAGGGTCAGTGTGCCAGGGCTCAGCCTGCACTGGTGGCCCTGGGCTGGGGCACAGCCGGAGGTCCTGACACTCACAGGAGCCACAGTCAGGGGAACAAGAGCTGTGCCTGTGCCAAGGAAGTGCCGTGGAGCAGCCCTGGTGTGAACTCATGCCAGGGAAGGAAGGGGTTGTGCTCAGGGGTCTGGCTTTGCCTTGTCTGCCCCTATGGGTCACAGCACCTGGCTGTCTCCCACTGGGGACCAGGGGGGCTCCCAGGGCCAGGCTGCTGCCTGGGCACTGGCTAACATGAGCAGCATGTTCACAGGGCCCTCTGCTTGTCTTCTTACAAGAGCACTGGGGTTCAGGAGGGGGAAACCCAAAACTCCATCCTTGAGATGCTTGCTCTGCTGAGGAAACAGGAGTTGGAAGCAGCTCTGCTCCAGCTCTTTCCCTAACCCCGCCACTGCCCCTGTGCTGATTCATTGATTTGGACGGGTTATATACTGGGAGGGGAAGAATGAACCACACTCTGCTCTCTTGCCAGCACGGAGCTGTGCTCACTCAGCGCTCGTGGCTGCAGGACACTCGGGTAAGTCTCCTTCTCCTACTGCCCCTGTGAGTGGACACGGGTCCTGGGGACTCCCAGGGCAGCTCCGAGGGCTGGTGGTGAAGTGGTGGGATCTGCATGTTCAGCACCTTTTGATTTGATGGAGATGTTTATCTTGCAAGGATTCACTGAAAAAATGAGACCACTTAGATGCTGTGGGAGCTGAAAGAGTTACAGAGGCAATGTATCCCAGACAGTGATCAATAAAGAAAATTAAGGGGGTCAAAGTAATATTTTTGGGGGGCTGATGTTAGGAGCAGTGATCCCACTGCTGAGGGGCTGAGCAGTAGAGAATGTTCAGCCTCTTGGTCTGTAAGTTTTTGTCCCTAGAAGAAAAAGAGAGATAAATTGTTTCCAGCTGCCTTTCCTGAAGGTTGCTCCAGTGTGGGTGCTCTCAGTGCTGCCTTACCAGGGAGTGACATGAGCAGGGCTTTTGATGTGCCGAGCTTTTGGGGAAGTTTATATATGTCTTGACATAAACAAAGCTGTTCTTGGATGCAGATTGTTCCCATATGGAAAACATAAACTATGCTGGCTTGTGGAGGGTTCCTCCCTCTCTGCCTGAGAGCAAGAGTGTTCCCTGGGGGGAGAGTGGGGAGGAGGGCAGGGGCTGTGCCCCAACGCCCTGGGTGCCAGCTGGGGCACTGTGGCCACACCCCTGTGCTGCCTGAGTCGCCTGTCTGGCTGAGCTGTGCTCAGAGCAGAAGGACTTGCAGGTTTTCTCCTGCCCTTGTGCCACATGAAGCTGTTAATGGGGGCTGCTCCATGCCAGCCTGGCACAAGGCTGCTGCTTTAATCTAGGAGGGGGAGGAAGCTCCCCGGCCAGAGGAGGGAGGAGAGGGTATCCACGTGCTTGTGGGGTATTGGAGAATTTCACTCTAAGGTCCTTGCTTCCCTGGGCACCACCTCGGGACCAGCCTGCATACATGTGCCCACATCAGACACCCACTCATGGCAAAAATAGGCCAGGCTGAGACCTTCTGCTGGGGATGGGGGCAACACAGGGCCACCCCATACCCAGCCTGTGCTGGGAAGCTGGCAAGGGTCCTGTTGACCCAGGTTCCTGCAGGACTGGAGCTAAAGCGTCCCTAGGCATTGCTCTTGGCTTTGCAACAGGAGCTCAGAGCTAGGAGGGTGTCTGGGGTGCTGGAGCAATGCTGGACCCTCTGCAAGTGCCATGAACCAGCTCTGGGGAAGGTCTGGGCTCTTTGGTGGTGCCAGGAGACCAGTGCTGCTGGTAGCAGTTTGCCACACTCTGTAAAACAGGAAACCACACTCCCAGCTGCCAGAGGAGCCAAGAGAGCTGGGACGCCAGGGATGCCACTAATAGCTGTGGTATGGCAGTCAGGCACTGTGCCATACCAGCTCTGTCTTGCTCTGAGCTCCTGCCTGGGCTCTGCCAAGCCATGCCTGCCCCCAGCCTTCCTTGCCTGCCCTCCTCTGCCTCGTTGCCATGCTGGGGGCTGGATGGCCACAGCCTCGGTGGCTTTTTCCAGGGTGAAAGCAGCACCCATCCCTGGAAGTGGCCCTTGAAGCTGGGAAATCGCAGGGGCTGAATCCCCCTCCTTTCTTTTTTCTGCAGGCCCAATGGAGCAGGGAGGCTGGCAGTGGTGCCTGCTGCTGCTGCTGGGCATCCAGCTGGCCAGTAGCCAGTGCCCAGAGCACTGCAAGTGTGTCCGTAGTGCCCAGGTGGAGTGCTTTGGTGCCAACATCACCACGGTGCCCAGCCCCATCCCCACCAACGCCATGACCCTGCAGATCATCAACACGCACATCGTCGAGCTGGGCGATGCCGCCTTCGGCAACGCCTCCCTGCTGATCGGGCTGCGCGTCGAGAAGAACCTCCTGTCGCGCATCAGCCCCGGCGCCTTCCAGAACCTGCCCGACCTGCGCTACCTCAGCCTGGCCAGCAACAAGCTGCAGGAGCTCCCTGTGCAGGTCTTTCAGCCTCTGGACAAGCTGGAGTCTCTGCTCCTCTCCAGCAACCAGATTCTCCAGGTTGAACCTTCCCACTTCGCCCATCTGAGCAACCTCAAGGAGCTGCAGCTGCACGGGAACAACCTGAAGGAGCTGCAGGAAGGGGTGTTTGACCAGCTGACCAGCCTCACCAAGCTCAACCTGGCCAGGAACAACATCGACCGCCTGCCGCCCCGGGCCTTCGAGCGGCTGGCGCGGCTGCAGGTGCTGCGGCTCTACGAGAACCGGCTCCGGCACATCCCGGTGGGCACCTTTGATGGGCTGCCGGAGCTGCAGGAGCTGGGGCTGCACCAGAACCAGCTGGAGAAGCTGTCCCCGGAGCTCTTTGTGCACAACACCAATCTGCAGAAGCTCTACCTGTCCAACAACCTGCTTACCACTCTGCCGAGCGGCGTCTTCTTGCCCCTGCGTGCCCTCGCCAAGATCACCCTGCACGTCAACCACCTGCGGGACATCTCCCCCAGTGCCTTTGGGCCCATGCCCAACCTGCAGGAGCTCTGGCTTTATGAGAATGAGCTTTCCATGCTCCCCACTGCCGTCTTCAGCAACCTCACCCAGCTGCAGCTCCTGGTTCTCAGCAGGAACCGGCTGTGGTCGGTGGCACCAGGGGCTTTCCAGGGCTTGGGGGAGCTGCTGGAGCTGTCGCTGCACTCCAACGCCCTGCGCCGCCTGGATGCCCGGGCACTGGAGGGGCTGCCCAAGCTGCAGAACATCTCTCTGCACCATAACCAGCTGCAGGCGCTGCCACGGGGCCTCTTTGGGGCCACCCCTGGGCTGCAGCATGTGCAGCTGCACTCCAACGCCCTGGAGAATCTGCCTGCCGGCATCTTCTCCCCGCTGACTGCTCTGCGAGAGGTGAGGCTGCACAACAACTCCTGGCGCTGTGACAAGGGCATCCTGCCCCTGCAGGGCTGGCTGGAGGAGAACCCTCACAAGGTGGGTGAGATACCCCCGCTGTGTGCCCAGCCTCCTGCCCTGCAGGGCATCCCCATTGCCAGGCTGCAACAGGACCAGTTCCTCGACCCCCAGGCCCCCACTGCTGGTCCCCACCCCAGCACCCTGCTGCCTGCTGACACCTCTGAGGCAGCATCGCTGGAAGATGCCTCGATGGAGCCCCCCACGGTGCTGCCAGCCTCCCCACAGGAGGAAGAGGAGGAGAAGAAGGAGGAGGAGGAAGAGAGGGGGCAGTGGGGGCTGACACGCCTGCAAAGCGGGGTGGTGATGGCAGTCATCGTGCTGGTGTGTGTGGCCCTGCTGGCTGCTCTGGTGGCACTGGTGGTCTATGGCTGTAGGAAGAAGAGCCACGTTGTGCTCATGAGGATGAAGGCTCCAAACGAAGCCTGAGTGTCTGGCAGACCCTGAGGGCAGAGGTGCTTGTGGGGTCAAAGGACATGACAGTGGCTCTGCATCAGCTGTCCTTGCTGACTGGGATGGGACAACATCACCGTGTGTGCTGTGTGTACCCTTGTCCAGCTCTGCTTTGCCCTGCCCCTGCTCTGCAGCAGGGCCTCCCCACCGAGTGACCTCCCATGGCTGCCCACTGTCCCCAGCTCTTCCTGCCTCTGTGCTCATTCCTTGCCCAGGTCCAGCAGCTGAGGTGTGGGATGCAGAGAGGGACCCCTCGAGCCAGGAGCCACAGCCTGGCCATGATGGTGCTTACCCCAAATAACAGGACTTCCCTTCCCCATCCTTCACCTTGCATCATTCCCTGCAGTGCTGCTGCTCTCATGCTGTCTGCTGCCCTCACCCCTGCCCAGCCCCTCTTCCCCACCTTCTGCCCCCACCGTGGCTCCCCTCTGCCCCTGCCTGGGCAGGCAGTGTGAGCCGTCATGCTGGACCAGGAGCCGAGCGAGCTGCTTTACCCCAGGAGAGCTGCGTGTCCTCTGCTGCTCCGTCACTCACCGGTGTCTGGGCAGGGCTCCCCGCGGGGCTGGGCTGCTGCCAGGCTGGCACACCCTGAGTGTCTCAGCTGTGTCCCAGTTGCCCTCCCTGCCTGCAGGCAGGGCACGCCAGAGCACGGCCAACACCCTCCCCTGCTCCCGGCATCTGCCTGCTCCCCTCGTGCACCTGCGGCCAGGAGAGCCACGGAGCAGTGTGCTGGCATTGGGGACGGGCAGGAGCAGCCCCCCAGCCCTCACTGCACGCTGGTGCTGACCCTGCTGTAGCTGTGCCCCTGCCTGCACTGCCCTGCCTCAGCCCCACAGGGTGCCAGGGGCTTGCACTGGCCCCACTGCGAGGGTAGTTAGAAGAGTGGGACAATGGGTGTGAAGTGTCTGTAGGGGCTGGGAGAAGCTCCTGTGCTTGTGCCCCTGGGCTGCTGGAGCATTATGGGGGCTGCTTCTACTGCCCCCCATCCCTCGTCCTCATTTCCTTAACACCCTCCACTAGCTAGTGAGCAACCTGGTCCTGCTCTGCTTGACAAAGCGTCTTCATCCTCTTCTCACTCCCTTGAGTGCCCTCCTGTGTGTGCCCCTGCCTGGTGACAGCCCTTGGCCAGGGGGGAAGCTGGCAGCACAGAGTGGGCGGGGGGGGGCAGCAATTGCTGGCTGCTCTGCAGTTTGCAAATGGGTGCCACGCCATCCCCCCACAGCACCTGTATCCAGCTGCCTTCTCCAGCTGTAGCACAACCATGGGAGGATTCAGCTCACCTCCATGTGCGGTGCAGTGCCACCAGGCCACCTGAGGACTGCTGCTGTGGGACAAGCTGCATGTTTGGTGTCCATCCTGCAGTGCTGGCTGCTCATAGCACCTCAGGAGCCAGTGCTGGCACAAGCAGCTCTACGCTGGTGCACATGATGGGTCACTCCTCTGGGTTGAGTTCTGCATGGTAACAGGAGACACAGGACTGTGTCACAGGGCTATTGGGTGCTGATGTGTGACCTTCCCATTAAAGTGCCATTGTCCACTCCAGGTGCCAAGAGCTGTTTATTCACTCCTTTATGGTGCACAGCAGGGGAACAGCCCAGCAGGGACGGGGGGGCTGCACTTGATTTCCACTCCTCAGAGATTTTTACAGTCTTGAGGAAAAGCCTGAATGGGTTGGTGAGGCTAGGAGAGGGTTAGTGGGGCTAACCCTCTGTGTTTGCAGAGCCCTTGTTGGCCTGGGATGATGGACCAAGGAGGGCTAAACCATACAACAGCAGTGGGTGAGCTTTTGGAGAGAGAGCTGAGACCTCAGTGAGCTTCTCAATGGACACACTCTCTGCCTCCTGCACAGTCCCCTGCTGGGATGGTCGGGAGCTTGCTTGGCTCCCTTCAGAGCAGGCTGCCACTGGTTTGTGTCAGCTGTGTTTTTCCATGTGTCACCATCTGAGAGATCAGATGAGACTCATCTCCATGAGACTGAGCCCAGTAACGCATCCCTCCTCCTGCCCCTGGGGTGCCTCCATGGCTGCTGCCAGCCCAGCCTGTTCCAACACAGGCCCTTGCAATGCAGCTCTTATGGTAGTGTGTGCTGCTCCTCTGGGCAGGTTGAAGCTCCTGGGGAGTTCAGCTGATCCATGGGCCCCTCGCCATCCCACTGCTGGCTGGGAGGCAAAACCCACGTTGACCACCATGACAGTCCCACACTGGTCCCCTCCCTGTAGAATCATAAGGTTGGAAAAGACCTCCAACATCATGTTCAACCTTCATCTGCCTTGCTAAGCTGCACTTGGTCTCTTCTCTCATGGCTGAGGTATTTTGAGCACCATTTCCCCGTGAGATTTAGTAAAGTCCTGGGGCTCTATTAGGGGGCTTCTGGAAGCAAGCATGCTGACCGTGGTGTGGGACTGGAGCCACCCGTGACAGCAGAGCCCTGCCACCATCCCTGCACCAGTGGATGTCCGGGGCCAGGACCCCACTTCCTTGCCAGGATGCTCACAGGCAGCTGCCTCTGGCCTCACCTCCAGTCCCCCTGGGGCCGGGTTATTTTTCAAAGTGCTCCAAGGACACGGGTTGTTGTTGTTGCCGATAAGCAGTGAGGGGCAGCTCCGCCCCAGCAGGAACAGCTCGTCCCTGGCTCCGGCTGGCTTCCCATCCGCCCCAGAAAACACTGTCCCATCTCGGCAAGCAGCATCCCTGCAAATCTGCCGCAGGTTTGGCAACTGTCCCTGTGATGCCACACTTGGTAAGTGGTGCCTGCACTGCTCAGGTAGTCTGGGGTCCTGGGATGGGTGGGAGCTGCTGTTGGCTCTGATGAACACAAACTAGATGGAGGAGAGGAAATGCCAAGCCCAGTGCTGCTCTCAAGTGCCAGTGTAAGTCCAGGAGAGCTCCACTGCCAGGGTGTCTGTAGGTGGGCATTGCTGTGGGGCGGGCAATATCCCCCATCACGAGGCAGCACTGGCATGTATCCCAGCTAGGGAGGGACTGGCAGAGGTCTGGAGGCTTCTGTGGGCTTGGAATAGGCATTTGGTCAGGCTGCATATCCCTCCAGCAGGTTTGATGCTGCTCTGATTCCTTGTGGAAAAAGAAGTACCCGACAGGCAATTAGAAATACAAGTGGTGGAGCCCACTTCTATTGTCACTGAGCTCAGAGAAACCCTGCAGGGCTGTCCCCATCACCCCGTGTGTGCAGCACAGCCCTGTATTCCACATATTCTCCTGCCCCAGAGCCTGTGGAGACATCTGATAAGGGTCCAGGTTCCCCCCAGGACTTCCATGGATCCACACAGGTCCCAGCTCAGCTGCTGCTCTGCAGGATGTGGCTGCTTACACCCCTTGGCAAAGGTGGCACCACCCCGGCTGTCATAGGGCGGGCTGGGGCACAGAGTAAAAACCCTGGGGAGACATCTGGGAGGGAAGTGCTCGCTGTTCCTGCAAGGGGAGTGCTGGGGAGGTGCTGGCAGCTGGGGCTGGAGGGATGCCCCATGGCAAGGGCAGCTGCCTATGCTGGTGATGTCTCAGAGGTTGATCCTGCTGCATTTCTGGCTGCAGAAGTCCTTTCCCCAGTGGTGCCTGCCTGTGAGTGGAGATTTCTGCCTTGTCAGGGCATGGAGTAAAGCTTGGTTCCTTCTCCAGTGCAGGCTCGTGATCTCTGTGCTGCTGGGGCTGGGGTCCCTCCTGGTGGGGGCACTGTCCCCATCCTGCCCCCCTACCTGCCAGTGCTATGACACCTCCAAAGTCTTCTGCTCAAACGAAAGGATGCGGGAGATCCCAGAGGGCCTGCCAGGAAGTGCCACCCACCTCTTCTTTGTGGAGACAGCCCTGAGCAGCATCCACAGGGAGGACTTGGGCTCCAGCACCACACTCACCAAGCTGGTCTTCATCAACAACAACATCCAGGAGCTGGAGGCTGGTGCCTTTCAGGGGCTGCCCAGCCTCACTGAGCTGGAGGTGTCAGGCAGCCCCTTGCCGGCCGTCAGCCTTGGGATGCTGGCAGGGCTGAGCAGCCTCAGCAAGCTCTCCCTCAGTGCCAACGCCATCCGCACCCTGCAGCCGGGGCTCTTCACAGCCTCATGCCACCTGCAGGACCTGTGCTTGTCGGGGAACAGGATCGAGGCACTGCCCCCCGGCATCTTCCGTCCGCTCCGGCAGCTCCAGGCCCTGGACCTCTCACAGAACGTCCTGGCTGAGCTGCCGGATGGGCTGCTGGCCCCACTTGTCACCCTTCGTGTCCTCAAGCTCAGTGACAACTTGCTGGCACGGGTGCCTGCTGGTGCTTTCAGGGCACTTGGCCAGTTAACTGAGCTGCACCTGGATGGCAACCGGCTGGAGGAGCTGCCATCTAGCATCTTCTCCGGGCTGGGGAGGCTGCAGCGGCTGCAGCTGCAGCACAATGCCCTGGGCAGCCTGGCCCCTGACATCTTCACAGGTCTGCTCAACCTCACTGTCCTCAGCCTGGAGGGCAACAACCTGGCCACCCTGTCTGCCATTCTCTTCACTGGCACCCCTGGCCTCCTCCACCTCTCGCTGGCTCGCAACCAGCTGGAGACACTGCCCCAGGAGCTCTTTGCTAACCTGTCAATGCTGGAAACCCTGGTGCTCTCACACAATGCCATGGATCACCTGCCCACTGGGGTCTTCCAGGGGCTGGCAGGGCTGACAGAGCTACAGCTGAGCCACAACAACCTCTCCAGCCTGCCGCTGGGGCTGCTGGCTGGGCTGCCCCTCCTCACTGCCCTGGTGCTGGACCACAACCGCCTGTCCCGCCTGCCCCCGGGGCTCTTCGATGCCAACGATGAACTGGTGCGTGTGGGGCTGTCTGACAACCCCTGGGTCTGTGACTGCCGCCTCTCCTACCTCCTGCGCTGGCTCCAGAGCTTTGCCGAGCCCCTCATCCACGGCCAAGCCTTCTGCACGAGTCCAGCTGCTCTCGAGGGCCAGTCCCTGCTGGAGGTGCCCCGCGGGCAGCTGGAGTGCCCAGGGGCACACGGTGTCCCCTCAGAGGAAGGCTGGGATGCAGGTGGTACGGGGCAGTGCACCTACAGCAACCCCGAGGGCACAGTAAGCGTGTCCTGCAATGCCACAGCCTGCCAGCAGCTCAGCCTCCGCCTCCCTCCTCCCGGGCAGGAGCAGGGCTCGGGGCCAGCGCACCGGGGTGCCTGGGTGCTGCGCTCCCGCTGCGGCACGCTGCGGGTCAGTGTCCTTGTCACAGCACAGAGCGGGAACGAGGCCACATCGCCAGGTGTCCCCACGGTGCCCTAGAGCTCGGGCAGGCGTTTGCTTCTTCACTGGCAACCTCTAAAGCAGCGCGGGAAACAAACAGCTTTCCGTCTCGCTCCGCTACCGCTGCCATGGTCACCAGCTGACACCGAGCTCTCGGCAACAGCTGGCCTGGTGGTATTTATCCTCTCAGCTATGCATTTCGTGTGTATTTCAAATATAATTAAAATGTATCTATTATTTCTGTGCTACCAGTTCCCACGGCAGAGAGAGGAATCGTTCTGTTCCCCCACCACTGTCTGTGTGTCTGGGAGAGGCAGTGAAGGTCGATGTGCTACACTGAGATTTTGTCGGGAGCTGTGTGTGGTGTGGCATAGGTGCAGGTGCCTGGGGGTGAGTAGGTGCCACTCTGGCATGCTCTTGACGTGCTCCTGTCTGCCTGCTGCAGCCACCTGCCCTTGGCACTGCAGAGGGAAGAGAAGCCCAGCTGCAGCCTGGCAAAACCCTCAGGACACGGATTTGTGTTGTCCAGGGGAGGTGTGGGTGAGTGCTACTGATTGCCCAGCAAGGGCCATGAGCTGCCTGGCTGCAGGGTGAGCTCCCTACCCTGTCAGGGCTTGGTCTGCAGCCCTGCAGCCTGAAAATGGAGTGTGGCAAGTTTCAAATAATCAAGAGGAAGAACTTTACTGTGAGGGTGAGTGGAACAGGTTGCCCAGCGAGACTGTAAAGTCTCCCTCTGTAAATATACTCAATAGGCATCTGAACAGGGCCATGGGTACCTGGGGAATCCTACTTCACTGGGGAGGTTGGACTGGATGACTTCCACTGGTCCCTTCCGACCTCACCCATCCTGGGATTCTGATTCTGTGACCTGTGGAGAAGAGGCACAAAGTCCCAGCAGTGCTGCCCACCCAGGGGGTGACAGGTGAGGTGTGTGCTGCCCTGGGAGGGCGAGGGTGGGTGGACACCCAGGGGTGTCAGCGCACACGGGTCTGTGCACTCTGTGTCTGTCCACGCAGGAGTGTCCCTGTGTCTGTCCGTGGGTGTCTGTGAGTGTCCCCGTGTCTGTCCGTGGCCATGTCTGTGAGTATCCCTGTCTCTATCCGTGTCCCTGAGTGTCCCCGTGTCTGTCCGTGTCCGTGGGTGTCTGTGTGTCCCCGTATCTGTCCGTGCCCGTGTCTGTGAGTGTCCCTGTGTTTGTCCATGCCCGTGTGTGTCTGTGAGTGTCCCCGTGTCTGTCCGTGCCCGTGTCTGTGAGTGTCCCCGTGT